>JABUQX010144247.1:27500-31825 GCA_015478945.1 Trachelipus rathkii
ACTATGAGTCTAATATTAGCCAACTCTCTACTCCCAACTCCGTGAAAAAATATTTAAACATTTAATTCTATATTAATAAACCAATAATAATGATAAATAATTTAATAATAATAATAATAATAATAATAATAATAATAATAATAATAATAATAATAATAATAATAATAATAATTTTTTTTGAGGATGTGTACAGGGACCACCACTGCGCGCAAAAAGAGCGGCTATACCGTGTCAGTAAAACCAACAACAGGGGAAGTCCCTACACAGAACGAGAAAAAATAACCGAACAAGAGGATTACAATCGATAAAAGATGTTCAGCTCAAGGAGGAACGCAAAAACTTTGTCACTTCGAAAATGGGGAGAGTCAGAAAAAATATGAGCAAGGCGATTCCGGAAAGGAATGGTAAGAATGTCAGGGAAGAACTGGAGTCGGATGGCTGAGACTGCATCGCAACCCACAAATATATGGGCTATTGTAAGAGGATCACTCGAAGAACAAAACGAACAGGATGGGGGTTGCTCTCTCACCATGTGAAAGCCATGCGTGAGATTGGTATGTCCAATTCGTAAACGGGTGAGTACCACCTCCTGGCGGCGACTCGGTTTACAAGAGGACGGCCATTGACCTAAACGAGGTTTAACATTCCGCAGCTTGGCGCCACGAGAATCCTCCGCCCAACAAGTCTCCCAGCAGTGTTTACGAATAGTAAGACTGAAGAATGCAGTATACTCAGTTACACAAGTGTTGAGTAAGAGTTTAAGGAGAGATGTTGCATGGATAAAGAGGATGTTGGAAAAAAAAACGATTACAAAAGTTGAATGGATTAACACAAAATATCAATTAGTGGATGTGTTTACAAAAGGAAGAGTGGATGTGAGAGGAATGAAAGAATATATGGAAGGAGGAAAGGAAGGGGAGAGAAAGGAATAAGATTGATTGTTTTTTGTTTCTGTTTTTTATTGATTGCTTTAAATATACCTTTTTCCTTTTGTTGTAGGTAATAGTTTTTTTGGCGTTGGATAACTTATCTGCCCTTAAGGCTTTTTTTTATAAAAGATTTGTTGAATGGTAAGGTTGTGTTAGAGCAACTCTAAGAGAGTAAACATACAATGGCCATAGGAAAGTTGCAATTTAAAAGTTGAACTAGTGTAATAACGTTAACTTTTACAATTTTTAAATATTGAAGAAAAAAAAGAGAAAAATTAAAAATTGTAAGCTGTTATTAAGTAAGTGTCTTCTGGTGTTGTTTATTAGATTTGCTTAGTTTATGCACTTTATTATTATTATTATTATTATTATTATTATTATTATTATTATTATTATTATTATTATTATTATTATTATTATTATATTATTTATATTATCATTAATATTGGTCTATTAAAATACAATTAAATGTTTAAATTACTTTTATTATAACCTAAAAAATATTTTTGCAGAGCTGAGACAAATAAATAACTCCATACTCTAATTCCCATCCCTGCTAGAAAGCCTCCAAAATGAAAATAAAAAAAACATAAAACTATGTAAAAATACCAAATAATTTGAAATATCCAAACCATGGTAAAAAAGGAAGAGAAATGAATTAACATACCTTTACACTTTGAGTATTCAACCTGTTATCAATCAATATCGGATTTTCAGATTTTATGATCCCATTGTTGAGCTGTTCTTTATCAAACACAGATTCCAAAACTAATTCTTTCAACTTTGACTTTATAGATGTCTTTTGATCTATCTCATTTCCCACGTTTGCTTCTGTGTCAGAAAAGTTCTGAAATATTATAAATAAATTTAAGAAATTCAAAGCAAATATCCAACTTTTAATTTGGTCACAGTCAAAATATCGACAACAATCATCTCAAACAAAAATAAAAATAGTCCCACCAAAGTAGTCATTCATCCCTTATCCTCTTCAACTTATCGACAGCTGACTTCCCTATACAACAAACACCAGACAAAAATAATATATATTATGCCAGTGAAAAATCCATCACACAAACAAAACCCATCCATCATTTTGCCACCATACCATACATACACACAAACTACATTCAACTTAAAAACTGGCACATATCCAAACAGAATGTCAGCCTCGGCAGAAAAATCTTCAATCACTTTTATCACTACCACTGATGTAATGCAGTACTTGTTTATTAATTACTATTGTAATTTATAAAACAATGATATTTCCGTTGTTTATTTTTATAGAAATGAATGCCAAGACATGAAAGCACTTAAGAAAGTTTATAACCATGATCTTAAATTATAAAAATGTTTATTATTAACTATATTAATAAAATAATTGCAATAGAAATTACTTCTTATATTTATTCATGATTATAGTGAGAGGGGGGGGGATTATTATCCTAATTCTGGATTTATTTTTGGTTTGGATGCTGCATCCTGTTCTTCTCAATAGTGTGTAATGTGAAGACAACAGTAAATATTTGTAACATTACAAGATTGGATTAGAATCAAGTCAAGCTATGTACTGTACATATACAATTAAATGAATAGTGCATCTTAAATATTACTACAGTATTTAAGTTAACATAAAAGTTAATTATTTAATTATATAGATGATTAAATGCCCTAATAATCATGTGTCTATTGTTAAACATTTATTGATTGTATTGTGATTACGGATAATCACATATAAAATAGGCTTACTTACGAGCAAAATTTTATTACAGTATGTGTGTAGTACATAAATTATGAAACATTCCTCTACAAACAGAATGCTATGTTAAAAATAAAGATTAAATTTTCCTAAACTATTAGTTGTCCATTAAATCATAACATTTCTTCATGTGTATTTATATATAGTATTATTTTGTATGCATGTGCAAGTGCACATAGATCTACAATGTGCAGTTTTTTAATAAAATGTTACTGTAGCAAGTTGGTAACAGTAATGTATTTTATGTTTTCTCATTTTTTTTTAATGCATGGTTGTTATAATGAAAGATGAGCAAGTGTGAAATGATGGGTGTCACAACATCATCCATGTTTCACTATCTTCTTTCTTTTTGTTCAGTTTTATTACCTCCTATTCTGGCTTTTCTATTAGTGCAGTAGTTCATCATCCATTATTCTTGTGGAAGATTGATTGTTGCATTTGATTATTTTCTAAATTCTGCTGAATTATTTGACTTTTTCTATTCAAATGTTTATTTTCTTGATGAATTTTTTAATTTGATGAATTGCTTAGGAGCTTTAGCTGATTGTTATTAAATCGAATATAGATGTTTTATCTACAGTGTCTGACTGAGATTATTCAATGAAGGATTCTGCTTATGGGCTGACTCATTGCAGTTGAAGGTATTAATTTATGAGCATTTTTGAATTATGCTTCAATGTTGATATTAATAATAATTACGATTACTTACTCATTTACTTTATATTATTTTATATTTAATTGTTTTGCCCTGGTTTACACTTATGTTATGGATACTTTATTACTATTATTTTGCTTTTAATATGAATGTTCTATGGTTGGTTTCTAAAGTTTTTGCAGTTTCATTTGCTTCAATCTTCACCAAAATATTCTCATTTCTCGATTTTAACTTTTTTGTGTGTGTTTGGTTAATCCACTTATCAATGCTAAGAAAACTGGACACTAACCCCTGTCCAGTTAATAAGTTACATATTTTTTATGCTTTTTGTTTTATAAATGTCAAGTTTTATATCAATCATGATTATATTTTTTTATGGATAAAATTTCATAATTGCTTATTTAGTTTAAAGAAATTAATCATGTACTAATTTGCTAGATTTATTTATTTATCTATGTTTTTTTCCTATTTGGGGTCTCTTGTTTGTTTTTTTTTTGTCATTTTCCAGTTATTTTTTTATGCCTATTCTTCCATCAATATTGACTGAAGAGGTGGCTTACCTAAAGTACCCAGGTACTGTAGTACAAACTGCATGTAAAATTTACGTAAACAAGTTAAAGTTGAGCTTGCAGACATTAACCCAGGTAAACTGTGGTACCACAAGTGTTATATTGTACGCTTATAGTATTGGGTATAAAATTTTGAGTATTATTTAATAAAATTTATGGCTTAAAGGTATTCCTGAGTTCATGTTTATTTTGTTCGGATTGTTTTTATATTTATTTTGTATTTTCATAATTTGTTAATTGTATGTATCTTATTACTGCTTTACATTTTGATTTTGTGTTATATTGCATTGGCTGCTTTTCTTATATATTTTATTTATTTTTATTGTAATTTATCTGTGTGCTGCTTAGTGATGGGTAAATGCCCGGGCACTTAAGAATTGGGCAAATGCCCTGGGCATTTATCTGGGCATTTGTCC
>JABUQX010144248.1:0-5000 GCA_015478945.1 Trachelipus rathkii
GATGTACTTCAGTTCAATCTGATTGGGTGTTTAACCGTTTTCGCATTTATGTTGAAAACCTTTCGCGTTTTTCGTGCGCCGCTTCAATGAGCAAAAAGTTGCATCCTTATAGGTTGGAATCTTATGTTTAAAGCCAATAATTTTTGTGTGAAGCCGTATGTCGTGAACTACGCTGTTAAATAAATTTCAAGTATTTCGGCGAACCATCGCAATTATATTTATCACCAATCTTTAAGTTCATCAATTAAATAACAAACGGTAGTAAAGTCGAATCTTCATTACATACCTTAAACACGTCATATAAATTCAACTTTAACTTAGGGGAATTCAACACTACACTAGACGGCTTTTGAAGACAAACTGCTTCGAAAAATGGCGTCTGTTTAATATAAATAAATAAGTAAAAGTCTCTGCATTGGTTTCACCGATACTTAATATATATATATATATATATATATATATATATATATATATATATATATATATATATATATATATATATATATAAATTAAAAAGAACATGACTCCATATATAAGATATACATATATATCTATATCTTATATATATATATATATATATATATATATATATATATATATATATATATATATATATATATATAACTATATATATATATATATATAAATATATATATATACTATATATATATATACCATATATATATATATCGAATGAATTTATCAGAAAATTTTTTCACTCAGACGAAAGGTTCAATTAAGCCTTATTTTGAATGGTTAGAATAGTTTAGAATTTAAAATTTAATTAAAAAAAAAAGTGATTAATTTAGCGCTTTTTTAGCATTTCCTTCTAGATGTAGCATATTTTATTTTGAACGTTTAGATTAGCTCAGGGTTGGAGTTAGGTTGGTTAGGTTAAATTTGTTTAGATTAGGTTAGCAGGAAAATGCCAAACAATGTATAATTTAGCATCTTTGGCAATTTTTCTTTTCTTATTTTTTTATAAAAAATGTTTTAAAATACAATTTAAACATATGTAAACATGAAAATCGTTTTAAACCTATTTTTTATTTTTAACATGACTCAGCGCAAAAAACGAAATTGCTCATATATATATATATATATATATATATATCTTCTCTCTAACATATATATATATAACATATATATATATATATATATCTTCTCTATATCTTCTCTACTACTTAATACTGTATATATATATATATACTATATATAATAATAATAATATTGTGTGTTAATAATATTAATGTATGCGCGTGTGTGTTTGTGTGTGTGTGTGTGTTATGGCGTCTGTCGATGTGTGTTTTACTTTTATTATATTTTATATACAGTATTAAGTATTAATATACAATATTATAAGTAATTTAATTATTTATAATTTTACCAAAACTAAATTCTTTTTTTTTTCTTATTATTCAGATTTTGCTTCAATCAGAAAAGAGACAGAAATGGAAAGGTTGGATTATATTGCGTCGATGGAAATTGCTATTTCTATATGTACTAGACCACATATTAAGGACATAATCTTCAAGCAAATTTTTAAAAACAAAACTCTTTTAAAAATGTGTGAAGAAAAATGTCTTTCGCAATGGTATAAAGAAATGGAGGAAGCTACTTTCAAATTTCTGGAGAATTATTTTTACCCATCAGAATTAGAAGATATAATATTCTGTTTAGTACTTTTAATTAGTACTAAGCTACAAATGGAGCTCATTCTAAATATTTCTTTTTTATACCCTGTAGGGAACATCAGAATCAATGAAAAGATCTTTATTTAGTCAACAAGGAACTATTGATTATTTAGCTGCATTAAATGAACTAATAAGCGACAAGAGAATTGATAGTTGTAAACGAAGCACAATGTATTTCAACTTTCATTTTGGGAATGACTCTAAACGATTTTTCAATGCACTCCCTAAAAAGCTAAAAGAGGAGATTATAACTGCTCGAAATGCAAATTTAGTTAATCTATCAACTTTAGTAAAGCAATCTTTAATAATCTGGAATCTCGAAATGACGTGGAAATACTTTGCACTTGTGCTTGAACAATCTATCATGAAGGGAAACTATATTATCTTCAGGCATTTTCCACTATCATACATTGAGGACAACAGGACAGAAATCTCTAAATCTATTTTAAAATCAGTTGCCGAAAAATATGAGAAAACATTTTTAAACTCGGAAATAAAATGGGTTCCAAATGATTATTATATGAATTTATTTTTACACGTGTTCGAAAATTTTAGTGAAAATGAAAAAATTGAAATCTTTGAAACATCTGAAACTAGATATTGTTATAGAGTTTTGGAAGGTCTTTTGGACTGGCCATTTCAGAAAAATTTTCTTAGGTATGCGCAATTAATGTGGGGAAATTTAAGACTCGAAGATTTCGCTTGTATACTGATAAAAATTATTAATAAAAATAAAGAATATGAAGGACGGCTTTACAATTACAGGATTTTATTCAAACAATTTTGGCTAGATGCACCTGAAAACTATAAAACTTTCGTTTGTAAAGAAAAAAATGAAAACCAATTTTCAATAACGTTAGTAATGGAAAAATTTTTAGAGGTTGACCCTTTTACACATTTTGATCGATACAATTTAAAGTTGGTGTTTGAATATGTCAAAAAGCTTAATCATTCAAATATGATATTTAACTTACTAAAAAACATTACCCTAACATTAACAGCAAATAAAAAGTATGAATTAGCTGACATATTTTTCGAATGCATTTTATTACCGGAACAAATTGTAGATTTCAAAAGTAAATTTATCACGTCATTAGAAGCAGAAATTTATTTAAAAGATTTACTCCTCGAGAATAGATTGAAAGAAGCAGATACTCTGGTAAGATGGTGCCGATCATTGGAGAACGATTGTGAAATATTTAAAGATACTTTCCTTCGTTCAAATACTATGAAAAATTTCAGAGCAGGTTTAGATGAAGAAGGAAAAACAGAAGTAGTTGAAAAAATTTTAGACTTGGGTTCTGTTACCAGAAATTAATTCAAAAAATGAAAAAACCTTTGGTTTGCTTAGAGAATTCTTTATTACAATAAATCAAATATAAGGTTTCAACCAAGAAGAAAAATTGCTTAACTATTGTATATTTGGAAGCGATGATGTCATAGGTCTAAAGAAAGAGTTATTTCTTTCTCTGACATAGTTTATTTATGGAATTTCTAAGCAATCAATAGTAACTTATAGGAAATGTCTTGTTATCTCGATTTAACGGAAGATGAATTACTGAGCTTAAAAGGAAATATTATATCTCTAACAAGCATTCAATTTCAAGTTGATAGAGCTCTCGGTTACTGTTAACTCAGCGACGCGGAGTCCAGCGTTTCAAATTCCGCTGATGGAGAGTCAAAATCTCTTTTGACTCATTTAAGTCTTTAAGGGGTAATTTTCTACCCAAGCAATTTTGATGCCAAATATTTGACTTCTTTTAGCAAAGGTTTAAAAAACTTCAATAGAAATAAAACTTAGGTCAAAATATTGTTTAAAAAGTGTTGAAAATATTTTAAACAATTTTAGTGTAAAATGTTTATGTTAAAAGCTAAATGTGTTTAATTTAAAATCTTAATATTTATTTAAGTAATTTAATATATTTTGTCTTACAATTTTGATATTTATGTAAAATCTACACCCATTTTCTGAAGCTTGAATTTTTATGTATATTTTATTTTTTTAAATAATGGTGACTAGTAAGAAAACTCTTATATTTTGTAATAAATTATTATTTTTTTTTTTTTTTTTTTTTTTTTTGCATTTATTATCCATCCTTTTAAATTAAATATAAATATAAATTTTTCATCTTTTTTTTATTTGAAAAATTATATTAGTTTTTATTTCAATACCTAATTATTAAAAGGTAGTATCAAGGTACGCGCGATCGGCAGCAAAAATTGCAGACGGAAGTTGCAACCGGATGTTGCAAATGTTGCACAGGAACTTTTTTTGCAGCAATAGGTTTTTGACGTTTGAGACGTCAAATTAGGGATTTCTAAGGTCGGTGAGACCATTTTGGAAGGTTTCATGTCTATAAACCGACAGGAAATCCAAGTCATGTCGGCAGCTGACTTCGATTTTCCATAACTTCGTTGGATTTTGACACTTGATGTGTCAAAGTTAGGGTTTTTAAGGTCGGCGAGACCGATTTTAAGGTCTGGAAGACCGTTTTCTGAGTTTTAACCTGAACATGATTAGTTTCAATATAAGTTCTGGTGAGTGATGAGGTTTTCGTGAAAAATAAAAACATTTTTTTTATTTATCTATTTTTTTTTCTTGGCTTCCTTTTGAGGTGCTTCTTCATCAGTTCCATTTCAATACTTTTCTTTGGGCTTCGATCTTAAATGAATTTTTAGCGAAGACATTCCTAGCAATTTCCTTGGAAACGTATTATTGCAAAGAGAACATTTAACTGAGTCATTAGACTTACGTGAAGTATTTAAACACAACACTTTTCTTTGACACCTTAATAGTATATCTAAATAAGAAAGTTAAATAACTTTAAAATAACTTCAAAGCAATACAACCACTAATAGTAACCATTTTGTATAACCGAACATAAAATACGTAGGAGACTGATCATGGTGCTCCACTATCTAGCACATGAAGAGTTGTCATTTTTAAAGAGGAACGCTCTGTATGCTAGACTTAAATATTTGGTCACTACTCTATATATATATATATATATATATATATAAATATATATATATATATATATATATATATATATATATATATATATATATATATATATATATATATATATATATATATATATATAAATAACTTTATTTAGACACAAAATATGGTAGTGTAGTTGTCCTTAAATGACACAGATAATCTTGTAGTAGCATGGTATTTTGGAGTAAGCGTGTTAGGTCTAATGCACAAGCCTGATAAGAAAGATATGTTAATTAGAAATATGTTATAGCAGCAATAATCACCAAAACTGTTAAGGAATGACTCGAAGGTCGATCGACGGT
>JABUQX010144249.1:7500-10000 GCA_015478945.1 Trachelipus rathkii
AAAATGTTATTTGTGCATTCTCTGAGCTTAACATTAAGGAGGTGGAGAGTGCTCAAGTTATCCCTCTAGTGGTCCTCGAAACTTGTGCTTCTGAGCTTGCACCCTGCCTTGGTAGCCTGTTTCCTCACTGCCTATAAACTTCAACCTTTCCCTCATGAATGCTAAAAGAAAACGTATGGGAAGGTAGAAATCAAATACACACATACATACAAAATATTTTTATTATATTCCAAATCAAAAGTTAACTTGGAGTGTAAATGTTATTATATTAAAGGTAAAGCTGAGAAAACCATGGTTTTAAAACATTTAGGAAATTAGAACTGGGAGCAGATGAAATTATTCTATTGCATGTTCATAAAACTGTCGCGTTTTCAAGGAATAGATTTGGACTTCTTAAAAATCGTTGCACAATCCTTGATTGATAACAAATAGCAGAGTATTAGACTGACAGTTGAAGCTCTCAGTTGTAGAAGGGTTGACTTTTTAGAAGCTGCTGAAGCTCAAATAAACTCAAAAATATCTGAGCCAAAGTATATTTAGGGTACTTTAAGGTTGTCAAAATGAAATTATATGAAATTTAGAAAAAAAACTTTAAATATATATATATATATATATATATATATATATATATATATATATATATATATATATATATTTTATATATGTTATATATATATATATATATATATATATATATATATATATATATATATATATATATATATATATATATATATATATATATAATTTTTTATACATCGCCCATTGCTTTATCTGATATAATCTATTCTTGTCGTTACTGCTATCGATCAACTTAATTACAACTTTGGTAATGTTTATTTATGTTTATTATTATTATTATAATTATTAGTTATTATTATTATTATTATTATTATTATTATTATTATTATAATATACCGTACACTATCTTTACTACTACTACTACTATTATTACTACTACTACTACTACTACTACTACTACTACTACTACTAATAATAATAATAATAATAATAATAATAATAATAATAATAATAATAATAATAATAATAGTTATACCGGTATATATAATACAGTACCAATAATAAATAGTTGAAGAAAAGTTTGTATAAAATTCATCTTCAAACTCTTAACTGTAATATGTCTGTGAAAGGTGGTTTTCAGAATGATTAATTCACGGTTTGCGCCTGTAAATATAATCAATTTAAATAATAAATTAAATATATATATTGAATTTCAAGTGAAATTTTATCTCATAATGCAGTATTGTATTTAATTCATATACTGTATATGCAATTTACAGTTCTCTCCTACACCAGGGTTGCTATTTTTACAGATTCGATTCTCTATCAATAGCAAAAGGCATTTCAACTCATTATATAACATAAAACGCATTGAGAGGCCAAGACACAAAGTTTAGCATATTTATTAGAAATAAATGCATCTTATACCAACCGAACTCGATCAACGTCGAGGTCATTTATCAGTTGTTACTTGTTAAGTCTGCTTCCTTGGTACTAGATTGGTCTAGCTACTCTAATATACCTGACTTATGAGCATGGTAGACGAGAACAAATTAAATTGGCTACTCGTGCACTTGATTATTTTATCTTTCATTTACAGTAATTTACGTTTTCAAATATGCTCTATTATTTAATCATATATCATAATTGTCCAGCCTGATTTACTCTAAAAATAATTTTATTCATGCCCTAGTTTTTTTTTTTTTTATCATCAGAGAAGTAGTACAGTAGTATACAGATTTGTTTTAATAATAAAACTTTGGTTTTTAATTTGGGAAATATTCTTCCTTGGGACTTTACTGAATCTTTATTGGCTTTCTTAGAAAGGTTTAATTAGTTTTTTTTTTTTAAATAACATATGACTATATGTGCGGTAGAATTTAATTGTTGCCCCAATCAAATTAGTTACACAAATTGTCTCGCACGTAAGTTTTATACAAGTATGCAGGATATGTAGAAAAAAGTAAGACACGTTTCTGATTGCTTTCAAAATTTGGCCGAATCCGAATCCAAGTCTAGAAAAATTCACCGAGTTCTCTCGAGTTCCTAAATCCGAGTATTCAATTAGGTACATTAATAATAATAATAATAATAATAATAATAATAATAATAATAATATCATAATTATACGTCTGAATCAGAACCATTTACAACACTTAGCTTGTTCTAAAATCTACCTTGAGTTTACATCAGTATAAGGTGGCGCATAATATAAATTAAAAGATTATATATATATATATATATATATATATATAGTATATATATATAGAAAGAAGAGAGTAAAGTATATATATTAATATGAATATAAAGCTATATATATATATATATATATATATATATATATATATATATATATATATATCGGTATATATATATATATATATATAGTTATATATATATATATATATATATATATATATATATATAGTTATATATATATATATATATATATATATATATATATATATATATATATATA
>JABUQX010144249.1:15000-19783 GCA_015478945.1 Trachelipus rathkii
AAGGGTTGAGTATGTGCCTATGTAAATATAAAACACTCCTATAACACGTCTCGAGAATCTCGAATCTCCTAACTTCAATGTTCTGTGGCTTAAAATATTTCTTCCTCCTTTCTACTACAATAATCTTATGCTTCTGCTACTGTTCTCCAAACAGAACAGATTTTCATGCCTTTTTTGATTACCTTGCCACTTCTCACGAACTGTTATATCTTCTCATTCAAATACTGAGGTCCTCTATTTAGGGGATTTCAATGTAAACAACACTGAATGGATGGATTCCTCTCGTACTGATTTAGGTGGGAGGAAGCCGAATCATTCAGTGTTCTCAAGGATCGGGTCCAACAAATTAAAGAACCTACACACATTTCGGCACATTCCCAACCAATTCTTGAACACACTTGACCCTATGTTTCACCACTAGCCCTTCTCTCTATAAATACACCACCTTAGCTCTATCGATAAATCTGACCACAACCTTTTTATATCTCTTAATTTTTAATACTTTCTGCCATCTCCATACCACTTTCATGTGGGTTCACCGGCACTTTGATCGGACCAATTGGGGGGGGCATTGCGTGGCTTCTGCGCTAACTATATAATTGGAGTGACTGCTTTGACTCTGAAGACGCTTCCTTCTGCCGATAAAGTGGGAACTGTAATTGTTGATAAGGATGAGCAGGTTCATTCCTTGGACTAAATCTTTTTCTCCCCAACATGGTTCGATCGTGCTTGTTCTCTGGCCATTCAGGCTAGAGACAGTGCGTATCGGGTGTGGAAAAATTCTCGTTCTCCTATCACTCTTGCCAATTTTCATTCAGCTAGAAATTGTTGCAGGGATACTCTTCGACGAGCAAAGCGGACTTTCATTAAACGAAAGTGCGCTGACCTCCTTGGTTCTCCTACTGACAAATCTCTCTGGCCTCTTGCCAAAAACATCTCTAACAACTTCTGTAAATCATCCTTTCCTCCTCTTATTCGCTCTGATGATTCTTATTGTTTAATACTCCAACTAGAAAAAGGGGCTGATGCCTCAGCTTGGCCTCCTATTTTCCTCTAACTCAACCCTGGACGATTCTGGCATTCCTCTTCCTCCTCCTTCTCCTCTCAGGTGTCCTATGCCTTTTACCAGTAATTTCATTTGATCGGGTGCATGGGCTCCTGAAATCTATGAACGTTAGGAAGGCGGTGGCCTGGATGGCATTCCTCTCCGAGTTTTGAGGAAGTGTGCCTCCGTGCCGCCCCCCCTCGTTCAACTATATTCTCTATGCCTCAATACTAGCACTTTCCCTCAGTTTTGGAAGCGCGCATATGTCCAACCTATTCCGAAAAAAGGATGCTGCTCTGATCCTTCTAACTATCGCCCTATAGCTCTAACTTGTATTCTTTCTAAGATCTTTGAAACCCTTCTCAACTCTCACTTCTAGATCATCTGGAATCTCATTCCCTTCTTTCCGATTGCCAGTACGGCTTTCGGCGCTCGAGATCTACTGGCGATATACTTTCCTATTTAACAGATTTATGGTTTTCCGCCCTTAGGAACTACGGGAAGACTTGTGTGGTGGCGCTTGACATATCCAAAGCATTTGACCGGGTATGGCACGCGTCACTGCTCTCCAAGCTCCCCTCCTTTGGGTTTCCTTCTTCTCTTTGCTTACTTATGTCTAGCTTTCTTTCAAATCGCTCAATGTCTGCTGTTGTTGATGGGGCGACTTCTTCTTTTTCTGTCAATAGTGGTGTTCCTCAGGGTTCTGTTTTATCTCCTACTTTATTCCTGCTTTTCATCAATGATCTTCTCACCTGCACATCTAACTCTATCCAGTCATATGCCGATGACTCGACCCTTCATTCTTCAACTCATTTCAATTCTGCTCCCTCTTTTACTTCAAAAATTGCCTTTCGTCTTAATCTTTCCGATTCTATGCTCGCTGATCTGGATAGAATTTCAGGGTTGGGTCGTCTCAAGCTCGTGAAATTTAATTCTTTAAAAACCCAACTTCTACAAATCTCCCTCTCTAAGACACCTAACTTTCCTATCTCTTTCGACGGTTCTCTCGTCTCTCCTGTTGACAATATAAACATCCTTGGCCTTAACATAAACAAAAAAATGTATTGAAAACCTCAAATCACAATGGTTGCTAGGGCGGCCTCAAAGAAACTGGGAGTTCTGTTTATACTGCGAGACTTTTTCCTGTTCTCAGTTACTTCAGCTATACAGGGTCTCATCCGCCCTTGCATGGAGTACTACTCTCATACCTGGGAGGGCTCTGGTTTCACCCAGCTTTTGGATAGGGTCGAGTCAAAATCTTAGACTTATAAACTGTCCTGTACTTTCTAGTTCACTTGATCCTCTATATTTGCGGCGCGATGTTGGTGCTTTATCCCTTTTCTATAGGTACTGTAGCGGCAAGTGCTCGAGGGAACTTTCCACTCGCGTACCACCACCTTTACGATGCCCCCTCTCGTAGCACAAGGGGTGCTGTGTCGGCACATGAGTTTTGTGTTGATATTAGTAACTCCAGACTATATAGTTCGCTGCGGTCTTCATTTTTTCCCTGCCTCTGTTCGCAATGAATTCTCTTCATCATCTGACCTACTCAATTTTAATTTCCCTCACTTTAAAGCCTGCGTCTGTGCTCATCTGCGTAATTTGCGTTAGATGAATTTTTGAGGCGTTCAACACCCCTCCTTGAATAGGGTTCTGCCCTTGAGCGGCGGTGACAACTGTAAAAAAAAAAAAATAAAAGATTCTAATAAGGAATTCATTAAGCTAGCTGAAACCCCACAAGAATGGCATATCCGACGGTGAACCACTTCTAGAATGCATTTAAATAGCATAACTGAGGAGCAAAAAAAAAAAAAAAAAAAAAAAAAAAAAAAAAAAAAAAAGATTCACAGAAGTGGAAGCTGCCTTATCTGCAACCCCTGGCAACAGCACTGATAGTGACGATGGTGGCTTTTCAGCAAATAAACCAACAGAAGATGAGGATTTTTATATGTTAGACTTTGATAAGTTCATGGCCAACATTGACATCTCATTCACCTTCAAAGGAACCACACCAAGGAACCTCATCGTAAAAACTGAAGAGACAGTCATCAAGGAGCAAAGATAATTCAAATTTGCAATCTGTGAAAGAGGAGATGAGGCTCTACGAAAACATGGAGATGATGCCTACAGAAGAGAATTCTTTCATGCGGTGGCATGAAAATGGGCCAAGGTTTTCATTATTATCAGTGCTTGCAGGCAAATAATTATCAGCACCTCCTTCATCAGTCGAGAGCGAGCGTATTTATAGTGTAGGTAGGAATTTAATCACCCCAAAAAGGAACAGGCTCTCGCCAGATACTAGTGAAAGCTTAATGTTTTTGCATCACAATTTGTGAATTTTTGAATTTGAGTATTGAATGATATCTATCTTTATCTTTATCTTTATGTCATGTTTGAATAATAGCGTTTTTTTATTTTATCTTTTCATCTGATTAATTGAGGTCTCTTCTTTCATTATTTTTATTCTTTATATTGTAGCTAGTTAAAGAATCTTCTAGTAAATTGTAATCATGTTAAAACATAAAACTTTGTTAATACTTGCTGGAAAATGGAAATGGAATATTTTTTGAATAAACATAAAAAAAATTATTAATATTATATTTGCATTTATTATTCCTTAAAGATACTATTTTAATTTATAAACTAAATATACTTGGGCACAACCAAATATGACATATAAATGACTAAGTATTGGTTGTACAGGGAATGCAATCTTGGTGCCTAGCAGTACACAAATGTTCTATCTTATTACTATGTATTTATTATACTAATTAAAGTATCGGTATCGGTATCGAGGAGTATCGAGGTATCGGCACCTAAAAAAAAATAGAGTATTAAAGTCGGTATCGGTATCGGCCTCTTTTCTGATATCGGTACATCCTAATATATATATATAGCCAATATGTATGTATATATATAATATATATATATGTATAATAATAACATATATAATATATATGTAACCTTAATATATAACAATATATATATATATATATATATATATATATTCTTTATATATATAATATATATATAATAATATAATATATATATATATATAATACATATAATAATATATATATATAACTAACAATAACATATATATATATATTCTTCTAACTATATACTCTTATATATACCAAGTTAACCGGACGATTTCGGAATTTTCGGCCCTTTTTTGGTTTTTAAGTAACTGTAACTTAAAAACTATAACACTTACAGAAATTAGTTCTAGATCCTATAATAAAATATAGGCATTTGGCAATCATTTAATGTAAAGAAATTAAAAAAATAAAAATAATAACTATTTTTAAAAAATGTCTAAAAAGAAGAAAAAAATTTTTTTTGGGGCAATTTCAGAAAACCTAAAAAAAAAAAAATTTCCCATTTTTGGTTGACACTAGCTGAAATGAGCTTCCCTAACGTGTTAGTAGTAAGTAAGAATGATAAATTAGCTGCATTGCCAGATTTAGCTGATTTTTTGTTAAATCTGGCACCCTTTGCAATTTTTAGCTTACTTTTTATTTTGTGTTGTCGGGTATGTTTATATGGGTTTCCAATGCCTCCAAATCGATTCCCGTGGTTACTGAGTCAATTGGCCACCCCAGTCAAGGGTGAGGGGGGTGGGGGTGGGAAATAGAATGAAAAGAATGGAAATCTGAAATTGCCCCGGGGTTTTAAATGTTAAATAACTTTTTAATGAAATGTGCTATCACTATGTATTTTATATGTATACATAGT
>JABUQX010144250.1:5000-10000 GCA_015478945.1 Trachelipus rathkii
ATAATAATAACTCAATAATATATATATATATATATAATAATCAATAACAATATATATGTTTATAATAATATGGAAATATAATAATATAATAATAATAATATATATATAATATATAATAATATATAATATAATAATAATATTAATATATAATAATAATATAATAATAATAATATAATAATAATAATATAATATAATATATATATATATATATATATTTATATATATAAAATTAATAATAGCAATAATAATAACAATAATAATAATAATAATATATATTATATATATATATATATATAATAATAATAATAATAATATTAATAATAATATAATAATATATATATATATATGTAATATATATATATGAAATAATAATATATATGTAATAATAATAATATCATATATATATATAATAATAATTGTGCATATATACTATAACATAACCAACTCTACTATCTCTCATATGCCATATATATATGGGAGTTCTGTTTGAACTGCGAGAATTTTTCTCTTCTCAGTTGCCAGCTATTCAAGGTTCTCATCGCCCTTGTATAGATACTGTTTCTCATATCTGGGGGGCTCTGGTTTCACCGGCTTTTGTTTGCGTCGGGTCAAAAGCCAAAGACTCGTAAACTATTCTGTACTTTCCGTTTCACTTGACCCCCTCTGTCTTTGCAGCGCGATGTTGGTGCGCCTGCTTCTATAGGTAGCAGCGGCAGGTGTTCGAAGGAACTTACCACTCGCGTACCACCGCCTTTACGACGCCCTCATGCTTTGGGGTGCTGTCCTGCTACCGCGGGTTTCTGATATTGGTAACTCCAGGATGGATCGCTGCGGTACATAACTTCTTTTTCCTGCCACCTCATTGAAATTCTGTTCACTTCTGCGTTTCTTGCTGAATTTAATCTCCTCTACTTTGAAAGCCTGCGCGTCTGTTTATATCAGGTAATTTACGCTGGTCAATTTTGGGCATTAAAGAATATAGGGCCATTGAAGCCACATTGGCCTATCAGGGCTGTCCGGAAGTCGCCCACTGCAACAGCGCTCTGATACAAGCACTAGACTTATAAATTGTTAACTACAAATCCACCAATTTGGCTTGGTCAAAACTAATGATATATATACCTGCCATTTCACATATATATCTTTCTATATATATATATATATATCCCTTATCTCTATATCTCATATATCGTATTACCCAAACCATCCACATGCATTAATAGCTAAGTTATGGTCACACATGCCCATCTAATATTAGTAACTGCTATATAACTAAAACCATGAATTTGGCTGATATCGTATATGATGCCTAGCCATCCATAAAAGGGATCAACCCTTTCTTAAATGTTGCAATCGAGTCACACTCAACAACCTCCTCCAGCGGGTGTTTAACAACACTATTACTGAATGAATGCTTTCTTATATCAAGATGGCATGCTTTCTTAATTTTCTTATAATGCCCCCTGGTCACCTGTCCATGCTCTACTATGAAAAATTTATTGGTCTCAGTATTATCAATAGATGTAAATATTTTGTAGACTTGTATCATGTCCCTTCTGAGAAATCGCCTTTCTACAGAAAACATTCCTAACTCCTTCAGCCTCTCCCTATAGCTCTTACCCTCAAACCCAGAAATCATCCTTGTTGTTCTATGTTACACTCTCTCTAGCATATTTAAGTCTTTCTTTAAATAAGGGGCCCAAACTTGTGCACAATACTCTATTATTGGCCTAACATAGCTATTATACAGTTTACTTATTACTTCTTTGCTCTTGTAAACAACATTGCGATTTATTATGCCCAGCATCTTATTAGCTTTTTCCTAGCTTCCAAACACTGATTAGCTACTTTCAAATTACTGCTTATAATCACACCTAAATCTTTTCTTGGTCCACAGACTCAAGCCAATCCCCATTCATATCGTAGTTAAAACTTTTATTTGAGTAACCTAGGTGAAGAACCTTACACTTTTTACTATTAAAATTCATTTGCCACTTATCTGCCACACCCAAGAAGTTTATCAAGATCATTTTGAATCTTTATACATCCTTCATTATTCCTAACTGAGGTGGCCACTTTGGTATCATCTGCAAACTTAGAAACCTTGCATTTACGTCCCTGGTCTAAATCATTTATATATATGAGGAACAATAGTGGCCCCAGCACTGAACCCTGTGGGACACCACTCTTCACTATTTCCCATGATGATTTATTCCCATTTAGTTGTACACACTGTTTTCTATTTCGCAACCACTCTTTAATCCAACCATGTACCACTCCACCTATACCACATTTCAATAACTTTTTCATCAGCCTTATGTGGGGAACCTTATCAAAAGCTTTACTAAAGTCTAAATATACAATATCAACTGGATCTCCTCAGTCAATGCAGTCAGTAATGTATTCCATAAATTCTAAAGGTTTGTCTGACATGATCTACCCTTTCTGAAACCGTGCTGGGAGTCATACAATATCTTGTTATCTTCTAAATATTTCTCTATATGACCTTTTAGTAACTTTTCCAGAACCTTTACAACCAGAAATGTTAAGCTAACTGGCCTATAATTTCCCAAATCTTCCTTACTACCTTTCTTATAAATAGGCACAACATATGCTGTTTTCCAGTCATCTGGTACCTCACCAAATGTTATAGATCGCTTAAAAACAAATACAGTGCCTTTTGCAGTGTTGATACTACCCTCTTTCAGAATTCTACCATATATCCCCATCAGGCCCTGCAGCTTTACCTGGATCAATATGGTCTAATAAACTTTTCTTTTAATATCTTTTACATCAAATTCAAATTCTGTAAATCTATTTTTTACATGCATACAAGAACTATTGTCTTCAAACTATTATCTAATCTTTCTTCTGTAAACACTGAAGCAAAAATAAGCATTGAAAATGTTGACCAACTCCTTATCTGAACTCACTAAATTTTCATCAATTTTAATTGGACCAATTGTCCCTATTCTTACTTTTAAATTTATAAAGCTAAAAAACTTCTTCAGGTTCTAATTACTATTCCTTGCTAAATTAATTTTGTACCTCTCTCTTTGCCTTTCTTATTGACTGGTTAGGTTCATTTCTATTTTCCTATAATTTTCCAAATCATCTTCCCTATTACTACCCAGCAGATATTTTAACATCTACGCTTTTCCACATTAATTTTATCTCAGATCCTCTATTCACCAGAAACAGGTTTTCTCTTCATACCCTAATGGTTTATCTTTAAAAAACATACTGCCTGAATATTCATTAAAATATGCTTAAAATGTTCCCACATGATAAAACAGTTTTGGTCCTTAAACTCTTTATCCCAGTCAGTTATACTAAGCATAATATAAATGATGGTAAAATCACATTTCAAAATCAAGGTCTTTCCTTATTCAACACAATTAGACCCAGATATCACATTTTATATTAAATCTAATTATATTATTAAGTCCTAAATTCTCCTCAGCTCTAACCTCATCCACCATACTTTCATCGTTAGCCATTAGTTAATATTAAGTCTAATATTGCATCGTGTCTTGTGGGTTCGTGGACCATCTGGCTCAAAAAGTTATCTTATCTACAAGTTATCAACACGGAACCGCTATGGTCCATGATAAACAAAGAAATCTTTGAAGGCCCGGAAAATGGAATCACCCAAAATGACTATACCTTTTTCTTTACTGTGACATGCTGTCTCAATTTCTTTTACAATTTCTGAGTCTAATTCTTGACTCTGGCCAGGAGGTCTATAAAATGCCCCTATTCTATATGATTTATTGAACATAAGGATATCTACCCATACTGATTCAATCAATATCATGATTAGTTTTAAAGTCAGTCATTAATACTGATTGAATATTACTTTTAATATAAAGCGCCACACCCCCACCCTTCTTTCCTCTACGCTGGTATAAATAAAGTGAATATCCGTCTATTTCATATTCCTGAAAGGAGTCTCCATATAATTCTTCATTAACACATGCCTCAGTTATGCAAATAATGTCAAGATTCTCATTTATGGTATAACTCAGTGGTTCTCAAACTTTTTAGGTTCAAGGCACCCATAGCTCATCAAAAATTATTCGCGGCACCCCATATATATATACATATATATATATATGTATATATATATATATATATATATATATATATATATATATATATATATAAATCCATGATATATCTAAACAAGTCTTTCGAAATCCATAATACCAAGAGTCTAAGGCTAAGGAAAAAGGTTCCCAGACGAACTTTCTATAATGGTGCAATTCTTTTTCTGAGCAAATAATTACCACTTGAACTGAGAAGACGCTCCGTTGGGCTGGCACCTGCAATATAACTCACAGCTTTTAAAGTGCCGTACAGATTTAGAAAAACCACTGGTATAACTAATCAGCTGTCTTTTTCATTCTAAGGCCTGAAGGCATTGTGTAAAACATTGCAGTCATTCAATGCTGCTATTTTTATTTGCTATCATCCTTATTTGAGTCTGTAACAACACTTGGTTTTTATTACTCATAATATTATGAATTACCATTGTATATTATTCATTATCCCACAGATTTGGCTATCTTTAACTTTACCTAGTTTTTGCTAAACAAGTCTCCAAACTGGTGCTGAAAAGCCACCATTACGACTCAAGTGAACTCCATCTGCTGCAAAAAAGATCTTTATCCAGAAATTATATCCAAAAACCTAATGTTTTCTGAAAAACCACTCAGAGTTCTAATCGCTCAATTTACACCCTAAAGCCCTATACCCAAACCACAGGCCTCTTTATTGGGCATAAAATCTCAAGAATGCACCTTCTTCCACTTCTTTGCATCTTCTGAATCAATCTCTATGATCGCTGTTAATTCCTTTGACCTTCTGTAGTCTCATCATTTTGCCCACATGCACAATCACATCTGAATCAACATTTGTAGAATCAATCTCTCTATCACCATAATATCCACGATACCATCACTCACTCTGGCACCTGGATGTACTCTCATGTTTTTCTT
>JABUQX010144251.1:0-2500 GCA_015478945.1 Trachelipus rathkii
TATATATATATATATATAGCAGTTAGTTAGTTATATATATATATATATATATATATATATATATATATATATATATATATATATATATGTATATATATATATATATATATATATATATATATATATATATATATATATATATATAAGTATATATATATATATATATATATATATATAGAAAGATATATATATATATATATATATATATATATATATATATATATATATATATATATATATATATATATAGAAATATATATATATATATATATATATATATATATATATATATATATAGTTATATATATATATATATATATATATGAGTATATATATATATAAGTATATATATATAAGGCATAACTCCCTGTTAACATAAATAATTTATGCATGATTTCGTAAGACATGCAATTTAAAATAATGTAATTTTAATTGTTTATCAAATTAATGAATGTTTTGACGTGTGAGGATGTGGAGGCTGCTTGATATTTGATTACTCACTTTGTTTCCAAGGATACAAATTCTCACAACACTCATATATATATATATATATATATATATAGTTATATATATATATATATATATATATATATATATATATATATATATATATATATATATATATATATATATATGCCTAATATATTTATGGTAATCTAAGTTGAATATATATATATATATATATATATATATATATATATATATATATATATATATATATATATATATATATATATATATATATATATATATATATATATATATATTATATATATATATATATATATATATATATATATATATATATATATATATATATATATATATATATATATATATATATATATATATATATATATATATATATATATATATATATATATATATATATATATATATATATATATATATATATTATATATATATATATATATATATATATATATATATATATATATATATATATATATATATATATATATATATATATATATATATCTTTGCTCTGCTTATGTCTTTTTGTCAATTTCATGCAGTGAACATTCACATGTATAGCTTGTCCCCATATATTCATATATGTTCTGGACGTGCAGCTTTCTTGTACTTGTTTAAAACTTGGAAGTTCTTCTTATAGTTTTATACATAAATACGTAAGATTAATCAATGAAAATCCATTGGGTGGTATAACACACCTAATATATATACAAAATAAAATCACGAAATATCATGAAAAATTGTTTTACTGAATGATACTTGATAATACTCATTTACCTGCAAAAACAAAATTGATATAAAATATCGATATAAAAGGATCTGATGTATAATCATTAAAATAATCGATTGATAGGTGTCGATCATTTGGCATTGATTATTTAGAGTGTCAACGGTTTGGACCAGTAGCAGAAAATTTGGTCGACCATTTTACCTTTGAGAAATTATTTATCGACGCTTTGGAGAAGTGGAAATTTTGTTTAATATCCTGTCGACCATTATTCCTGTCGACCATTATTCCTGTCGACTCATTTTCCTGTCAACGATTATTATTATTATTATTATTATTATTATTATTATTATTATTATTATTATTATTATTATTATTATTATTATTATTATTATTATTATTATTATTATTATTATTATTATTATTATTATTATTATTATTATTATTATTATTATTATTATTATTATTATAATATGATTATTATTCACGAGATATCAATTGTTAATTGTGTGATTAAAACTATTGATTATATTCTTACACACAGGATCAAATTAAAAGATAAAAACTATAGATTATAATGCTACATAAATGAGAATAAACACCTAGATATAAGCTCTTAGAGACCAATTTATGCAGTAAATGCTAAAAAAAATTTTTACGAATAAAAACGATATAGATGTCAGTATTTAGCACAAGAACAAATCATTAGATAATACTTAAAGTTGACAATAGTAAACATAAAACAATCCATATGAGATAAAAGCTATATAAATAGCAAAATCACACTTGGGATAAAAGCTACAGACAACAATTTTGCTAAGGAAAACAAATCATGAGCTAAAGCTATATATAGAACATTAAATTACAATAAATAAACAACGAAGCTACCTATGGGAAAAATTATATTATTAAAACTGTTGATTATATTCATGGGACAAACCATTAATTGAAAACAGTTTCAATGTCAATGTCATATATATATATATATATATATATATATATATATATATATATATATATATATATATATATATATATATATATATATATATATATATATATATATATATATATATATATATATATATATATATATATATATATATATATAGATATATATATATATATATATATATACTTGCTGTTTTACTGTCCTCCCCTAGGAAGGTCCGGTCCTGGTCTTGTAGAAAACCATGACCTGTCAGTGAGCTTAGCATGTTTCTCCACTCGGCTCTGTCTTCCCATAGTCTTTTCTCTTGTATTTCCTCCACCGTAGGC
>JABUQX010144251.1:10000-14402 GCA_015478945.1 Trachelipus rathkii
TGAAGGTAAGGATCCGCAAAACAGATGTGGGTGAAAAGTAGGAGGCACCCTAATGAACGAGTCTGGAGTCTCCAACAGCCACACAATATTCATTTGAGAGCAAATCACTTCTTGTGTTACGGGAGCGACACAGTGATTAAGGAATGCAAGAGGTTAATTCCCTCTAGCACCTACCGTTGTAATTAACACCTGTAGGAAATAGTTAGGGTGCCAATGTCACACAGAAATAAAGGGTCAATAATTTATATATATATATATATATATATATATATATATATATATATATATATAACTCTTCTTTATATATATATATATATATATAATATGTAATAACAATAATAATATATTTCATATATTTTATACATATTATATATATATATATATAATAGAAAAATAATAATAATAATATAATAACACTATAATAATAATAATATATACATATAATAATATATATATATATTTATAATCTAATAATATATATATATATATATATATAAATATATATATATATATATATATATATATATATATATATATATATATATATATATATATATATATATATATATATATATAAATATGTCTTATTAATATTGGGATTATTATTGTTAATTCTACTTACACTTTTTCCCGCTTGAGCGGGGTAGTGGTACGTACAGCCTCTCTCATTCACACTTCCCCTCATCTCGCCCCCACCCACCTCCTCCACCCCACTCTATCTCTCGCCAACACCCTACCCTCTTCCTCCCTCATCCCTCCCTCCTCAGCATCTCCTTTATTCCATCCATCCACCTCCTTCTTGGTCTCCCCCTTCCTCTCCTTCCTATCCCCTCCACCTCCCAAACTCTCCTAACCACTCTCTGTTCCTCCATTCTCACTAGATGCCCATACCATCTTAACATTTCCTTCTCCGCTCTTCCCACCAACCCATTCCTCCAATTACATCTCTCCCTCACCACCCTATTCACAATCCTCTCCCCTTCTGCTAACCCACAAATCAACTCTCCAACCCCTATTCTCTCAAATACTTCCAACATTCCTGGACCTGGCATTTAACCCCTTTGTTTCCCATCCACACAACACCACTGGTACAAAAATTTTTAAATCTTATCTTCACTTTCTGTGATAAACCCTATGTTAACTTTCTTGACCATGCTTAGAGTGTTATCTACTAAAAGAAAATCCATCTCCTCCTTCATCCCTCCCCCTTACCCAAGTCCATCCCTAAATATCTAAAAATCTTTACTTCTTCCACTACACTTTACTCTATTGCTCTGACCCCTCCCCTCTCTCTTTCCTCCTCCTCAAACACTAAACACTTCTCTTATAGTTTATTTTAAACCCTCTCAAACTCCCTCACCAAATACCTCAACCCTTCCGCATTCTTCGCCACTAAGGCAGTATCGCGCAAACAGTATCATGTTCCCTTCCCTTCTATCATTCCCATTCATCAATTCCACCCCCTGCTCACAGTAACAATAATCAGCAGACCCGCTCCATAAACAAATTGAAAAGCCACGGCGACATTACACCCCCCTGCCTCAATCCTCTCACCACCCCAAAATCTCCCTCTCCCCTCCTAACACTCTCACACACATTCTACTATTCCTATAAAAGGCCCTGATACCTTTACCTAATTTACCCCCCACTCCATTTTCCTCCAACACCCTCCACAATTCCCCCCTCTTCACTCTATCATATGCTTTCTCTAAATCTAAAAAACACCCATACACTTTCCCTTTTCTCTCTATACTTTTCTCCACAAGCATCTTTAGTGTAAACACTTGGTCCACACACCCTCTTCCCTTCCTAAATCCTCCTTGTTCTTCCCCGTTAACCCTCTCACTCTCTCAATCAGTATTCTACCATACACTTTCCCTACCACACTTAATAGACATATGCCTCTATAATTCCCACATTCCATCCTATCCCCTTTCCTTATACAGGGGGACCAAACAACCATCCTCCCAATCCTGTGGTACCTCACCACTCCTCCAACATATATTAAATAACCTATACAGCCATTCCTCCACCCCTATACCTCCTTTCTGCAACATTTCCATTCTCACACCGTCCAGACCTGTGGACTTCCCTTTTTTATAAGGCCCTAATAATTTCCTCCATTTGTATTTCATCCTCCCCTCCTCATTCATATCCTCTCCTCTTGCAAATCTTCCTCCCTCCCCCACCCACTTCATTCAATAATCCACTAAAAAACTCCCCCCACCTCTTCCTCACCCTTTCCTCTCCTCCTATCCACTCCCCATCTCCTCCCTTAATCCTCTCCCCCAACCCCTCCTTCTTCTTCCTTTTTTTATTTACTTCTTTCCAGAACATCTTACTCCCCGATTCAAAATTTTCCGTCACCTTTCTACACCACTCATCTTTTGCTCTTCTCTTCGTCCTCTCCACCCCCTCTTTGCTTCCACTCTAACCCTTCTATATTCCTCCCAGCTTTCCTCTCTCCTACTTCCTAACCATTTCACATAAGCCTCCTTTTTCCTTTTCACCACCTCCTTCACCTCCTCAATTCCACCATTCACTCCCTTTCCTTCTGCTTGCACCCACCCTTTTTACTCCACATACCCTTCTAGCCTCTCCACATACTGCCTTTAAATCTCATCCACTCCCCCTCCACCTCCCCAATTCCTGTCCCTCTCACGTCTCTCCACCTATCCTCCATACCTCTCCTAAACTCCCTCTTACACACTGTCTCCTCCAATTTTTCCACCTTTATCACTTCTACTCTCCTCCTTTCCCTAACCATCACCTCTCCTCCCACCCTTAACCTAGCAACCACCAAATAGTGATCCGATATCCCCCTCCCCGCCCCTCTAAATACATTTACATCTAGCAATCTGCCTCTATCCTTCCCATTTACACACACATAATCCAGTACCGCCCTCCCCCCGTTATCTCACTCTTCCATGTATACTTATGATTCTCACTTTTTTTGAACCAAGTATTCCCCACTATCATTCTTCTTTCAACTTACACAACTCTAACAGACTTCTCCCATTACATTCACTCTCCCCTACCCAAATGGTCTATTATTCTTTCCCCCTCCTTCCCTCCTGCATTCAAATATTCCAATAGACAAATTTTATCTATTGCCCCAGCACCAACACTCACTCAACTCATCTCCAGAATCTTTCTCTCTCTCCTCCTCGCTCCATTCACTGGTGCATATGCACATATCCCACATTTCCCCCCCAAATTTCACTTTCACCCACATTATCCTGGAACTCACCTGTCTGCACAACCTTACCTTATCCCACACCTCTTTCCTCCCACCCCCTCCCTCGCCCTCACTCTCTCGTTCACCCCTGATACCCTTGTATTTTCCAAAGTCCACCTCCCTCTTTCCCTTCAACTTGGTTTCAGTTAACCCTAGCACATCCAACTTTCTTCAAACATTAATCCCACTTCCTCCCTCTTCAAATCCTCGTTTACCCCTCTCACGTTCATACATCCCACCCTAATTACCTCCCTCCTCCCCATCTTTTATACACTCACAGGCTGTACGCTTTATGGGACTCCCCACCTTAAGCACCTCCCAACACCTAAGGCCACCACCCCGCTCCCCAAATTTACCCACAACAACAACAATAACAACAAGAAAAGTTACAACGATAATATAAAATAAAAGGTTAAAACCCTCACTCTATAATTTATATTTACTCCTACACCCCCACCCCCCCCCCTCCTCCCTCCCTCTCCCTCTCCTTTCTTTCTCTTAAAATTTACACCCGTTAAAAACTTTATTTTTTTATTAAAATCTTTATTCAATCATTTAAAATTCCTTAAAATCACCTATTTTTATAAATATATATTTTATTGAAATATTAAAACACGAAAATAATTAACAAATACGAATGACAATACAAAATGAAAAAATAAAATAATAAAATAATAAAACAATAAAAGGTTAAAACCTACACATTATCAATTTACATCTAACCCACACTTTATCCTTTTCTCCTTTCTATTTTTCTTTTAAAATTTACCCGTTCAAGATATATGCAATAGCTATTTCCCTACACCGATAAATATATTTTTCTTTTTATGTCAACAATATACACCATTCACTATTCCAAATATTTACTTTAGTTTATTAAGTAAATAAATATATCGGAATAATAATATTACTTCCTTTATTTTTAAGTTTCCAACCAAAAGTCCGTGCTTCGGTTCCAATGTGCACTGGTAATTCTTATTTCCAGAAAGCGTGTACTTTGCCGTAACACTTTTTCCTTACGACAATCCGTTCCTTTTAGTAATGAATTTATTTTTAGGTTTCTTTTCTCTATTCTTGTCTCTGGAGATTTTCGATTCTGACGCACAAGATCGTAGAAAATTTCATACACATTAATTTTGGCTTTTGCAGATGATTTTGCCAATG
>JABUQX010144252.1:7500-12500 GCA_015478945.1 Trachelipus rathkii
CTCCTTTAAACTCCTTCTAAAGATTCACTTCAGAATCGAGTCAATTCTCAAAACCTGGTATGGGAAACGAAAGGAGATGCAAATCCTCTTATATATCTATTTATTTATCTAAAAATCTATCAACCTATCTATATTTTGTTCTCATTCTATCTTTGTTTATCTATCGGCATTATTATTATTATTATTATTATTATTATTATTATTATTATTATTATTATTATTATTATTATTATTATTATTATTATTATTATTATTATTATTATTATTATTATTATTATTATTATTATTATTATTTTTATTATAATTATTACTATTATTATTATTATTGCTATTACAATTTTTATTATTATTATTATTAATTATTATTATTATTATTATTATTATTATTATTATTATTATTATTATTATTATTATTATTATTATTATTATTATTATTATTATTATTATTATTATTATTATTATTATTAGTATTATTATTATTATTATTATTATTTTATTATTATTATTATTAATATTATTATTATTATTATTATTATTATTATTATTATTATTATTATTATTATTATTATTATTATTATTATTATTATTATTATTTATCTATCTATCTATCTATCTATCTATCTATCTATCTATCTATCTATCTATTTATCTATCTATCTATCTATCTATCTATCTATATATCTATCTATCTATCTATCTATCTATCTATCTATCTATCTATCTATCTATCTCTATCTATCTATCTATCTATCTCTATCTATCTATCTATCTATCTATCTATCTATCTATCTATCTATCTATCTATCTATCTATCTATCTATCTATCTATCTATCTTTTTTATCTATCTATCTATCTATCTATCTATCTATCTATCTATCTATCTATCTATCTATCTATCTATCTATCTATCTATCTATCTATCTATCTATCTATCTATCTACCTATCCATATATTTTGTTTATAATAATAGAGAATGGTAAGATAAATGTTTTGAAAGTTGTCTAAAATTCTTGCCTATTTCATGGGACATTATAAAGCTATTTTTTTAGTAAATTGAAAATTGGAAAAAATTAACAATGAAAAACAATGTTATAATTGTATATTTAAACTGAAAGGACAAAAATTAATTACCTTTCATATAAACAAAATAATATAAGATTTTATATATAAAAAATAAAAATATATATATATATATATATATATATATATATATATATATATATATATATATATATATATATATAATATATAAGATGTACATGTATATATAGGAAATAATATATTATAATATAATATATATATATACTTAACATAATATATATTTACCAATTTCATTCTATTATAATAATAATATAATAATAATATATATATGTCAACTAATAATCATATATATATATATATATATATAACATATGTATACATATAAAAAAAATAATATATATATAATATATATATATATCAGTGGCGTACCTGGAAGAATACACTTGGGTAGGCAGGTTTATATATATATATATATATATATATATATATATATAAAGAAAAAAAAATATAATATAATAAAATATATATATATATATATATATATATATATATATATATATATATATATATTATATATATATATTATATATATATATATATATATATATATATATATATATATATATATATATATATATATATATATATATATATATATATATATATATATATATATATATATATATATATATATATATATAAAAAAAAAACATAGAAAACATATTTTAATAATTATAATACGTACCTATTTATTTGTATGAAAAGCTTGTTTACATTATATTTACCAAATACTTAATTTTAAATCACATTCCAATTGAGTAATTTCTTAGGCCTATCATTTTTTTAAAATAAAGCTGGTTTTATAGATAAGTTTTAAAAGGTTTTTCTTTAATATAAAATCTACACTTACTCCATAATGCATTATTTCAATTATTTTATGTATATAATGCTAAATACCACTTAAATAAAGTTATATAAAATTAATATTCAATATCAGAACAATCAGACACATTCGATACAAAAATTTCAAACAAACTGCCACAAGCCACACATTTCGTACATATTTACGGGAAGAGAACGAAAGGTTTCATATATTTTCGATTATAGGTAGGACAGACTAGCCCGCTCCCTTATAAGTTGATGTAAAAAATGACGTCATTCGTCCGCCCGGTGCAAAGAATTTTACTCCTAAGATCAGAGTAGGAGCGAGAATTTCTAAATGAATTCAATTATTATTATAGCTATTATTATTGTGGTTGTTTTTCTTTTAATTTATGATGCAAAATAGCTTCTTTTTTTTAACTTTTATATAAAATTTTAATAATTTAGTATACTTTTACAATTTAATTTCAATTATTTAAAACCTAAAAAATATTGGGTAGGAGCTACCTACCCGGCCTACCCTATATATACGCCCTGATATATATATATATATATATATATATATATATATATATATATATATATATATATATATATATATATAACATATATATATATATATATATATATATATATATATATATATATATATATATATATATATATATATATATATATATATATATATATATATATATATATATATATATATATATATATATAAAATATAATAACTATATAAATATATATATATATAATATATATATATATATATATATATATATATAAAACAAATACACACGCAAGCACATAAAAGCAAATGCACACATATCTACGTATATAAATTCAAACCTATTTTTCTTTAATTAGAAAAATATTATAATTAATATTTTATTTTAACTAAATTTTAGACTCCTTTATTAATATGCATTACTTTTATTACATATTAATTAAGGTAATACATGTTAATAAAAGAGTCTTAATTAATATGTATTACTTTAATTACATAATCAGTTACTTAATTTATAAAGAATAATTTTATTATTAGTAAATAAAGAATAACTTTATTATCGAAAATATAAAAATAAAAACTTAACCGTATATTTTTATTTTCCTAATTTTTTTCCAAACAAAATCAATATTATTTTATTTTATTGTATAAAAGGATTTCTATTTTTTCTTCTTTCGAATTTTAAAACAACTGAAAATTTTATATCAAAACTGATAAGAAAGATGTATTATTTATCATAAGTTTCCAGAATTTCCAACATTGAATCTGAAATTGAACTCTATGGAGTTCTTTTATTAGATAAGTTTTGGCTTGAAATGTCCATCCTAAACTGAACGTGAATACGAAGTCAAACGATTGCATCCCTTCTTATCTTTCCTATTTAAAGACAATCAAAGCGAATGGCTACTTTTAACTACTTCTAAAGATTCACTTCAGAATCGAGACAATTCTCAAAACCTGGAATGGGAAACGAAAGTAGAGGCAAATCCTCTTATATATATCTGTTTATTTATCTATAGTTATATCAATCAATCTATTTCTCGTTTTCTTTCTGTCTTTGTTTATCTATCCGCATGACTCGGTCTATCTATCTGTCTCTCTCTTTATATATATATATATATATATATATATATATATATATATATATATATATATATATATATATATATATATATATATATATATATATATATATATATATAATATATATATATATATATATATATATATATATATATATATAATATATATATATATATATATATATATATATATATATATATATATATATATATATAATATATATATATATATATATATATATAAATATATACATACATATATATATATATATATATATATATATATATATATATATATATATATATATATATATATATATATATATATATATATATATATATATATATATATATATATATGTATATATTTATATATATTATTTATACCATTATCATTATTATTGTTGTTATTATTATTATTATTACCATTATAATACTCAATCTTGAAAGCCCGCGTAGGTGTGTGTGTGTGTGTGTGTGTGTGTGTGTGTGTGTGTGTGTTAGTTCTCTGATTAACATCTGTTAAATAATAAATCAATATTGATATATTGCTTTGATGGAAACATTTTTATGGATAACATTTTGAATTATTTTTAATGTCAAAAGTTTATTATTATTATTATTATTATTATTATTATTATTATTATTATTATTATTATTATTATTATTATTATTATTATTATTATTATTATTATTATTATTATTATTATTTTATTATTATTATTATTATTATTATTATTATTATTATTATTATTATTATTATTATTATTATTAGTAGTAGTAGTAGTAGTAGTAGTAGTAGTAGTAGTAGTAGTAGTAGTAGTAGTAGTAGTAGTAGTAGTAGTAGTGGTCTTGTCAACGAAAAAAATATGTTTAGACATGATTGATCTGAAACTTATAAGAATTTTTTTTATTCAAAATAAGAAAATAAAAACTTTTCCCAATAACTTTTACTTTCTTAACTTTTTCTTAACAAAATCAATTTAATTAAATTTTATTTTGTAAAAAAGAATTTAATTTTTTCTTCTTTTGAATTTTTAAAACAACAGAAAATTTTTAAATCAAAACTGATAAGAAATATTTTATCATTATTTTTCCAGAATTTCCAACGTTGAATCCAAAATTGAACTCTATGGAGTTCTTTTATTAGATAAGTTTTGGCTTGAAAGGTCAACCCTAAGCTGTACGTGAATACGATCAAACGATTGCATCTCTTCTTATCTTTCCTATTTAAAGACAATCAAGGCGAATGACTCCTTTTAACTCCTTCTAAAGATTCAATTCAGAATCGAGGCAATTCTCAAAACCTGGAATAGGAAACGAAAGTAGAGGCAAATCCTCTTATATATCTTTTTATTTATCTATAGATCTATCAATTTATCTATATTTCGTTCTCATTCTGTCTGTTTATCTGTCGATATTATTATTATTGTTATTATTATTATTGTTATTATTATTATTATTATTATTATTATTATTATTA
>JABUQX010144253.1:0-2500 GCA_015478945.1 Trachelipus rathkii
TTTGTATGCAATGTCAGTTACTTTACAGGTTGTTAAATGTGGAACTTTGTTAATGTTAACAGTTTATTCGTGCCTCAAGTTGTGTTAGATTCGTCGCGTTGTACATTATTTTTCTTTAGCTCTGGTAATGCTATGTTAGCTTTATTAATGTGAAAACAATGTTACGTTAGCATATATTCATTGGTTAGTATCCAAAGAACTTATCTTTGTACTATGTTATTGTTGTTGTTGTTGTTGTTGTTGTCGAACGAGAATATATACCCTTTTGAACTGATATGGTTCATTCGTACGTCGTATTCTTGTTTACTTTCTTCTGATTGGTTGAAAGAAAGAATCTCATTACATTTAAGGGATGTTTATACACTATTTTCTTCAGTAGGATAGTTTTTCGCTGTGTTGATACGATGACATCTCCTTGCATCTCTACGCTTGTTGTTGATATCTTCACGAGGAGTTTCGTTATTCCCAACGATGTGTCATTTATATTTAATCGTAAACCGAATGGTGACTGCTACATTGCTTGTATTCCTGCCAGAGGGTCAAATATAATAAGTATTGCATCACTTTATGCAAATAGTTAAAGCGTAAAATCATTTTTCATGTTTAGAGTTGGTATTTTCTGAAAGGAGGCGGAGTCTAAAAAGAGATAAGTCTAAAAACTTTACTTTATTCGTATTTACTCGTTAGGTATTATGATGATTAGGTATGGTTATGACACATTTTTTGATAAATGTTACTGTGTCAATGTAAGATTAACGTTAATATGCTAGAGATATGCTTGGAAAAAGTATGAACAGGTTACGTTTTGTATGTAAAGTTAGTTACTTTACTGATATTAAGTGTGGAACTTTGTTAATGTTAACAGTTTATTAGGGCGTAAGATGTGTTAGGTTTGTCGTTGTACATTATTTTCCTAGTTCATATGATGCTATGTTAGCTTTATTAATGTGAAGACATTGTTATGTTAGAGTATATTCGTTGATCAGTATAATTAACCAATGTTGTGAGAAATTTTAGTTAAATGTTACTGTGTCAGTGTAAGATTAACGTTAATATGTTAGAGTTATGCTTGAAAAAAGTAAGATTAGGTTACGTTTTGCATACCATGTTAGTTGCTTTACTGGTTTTGAGTGTGGAACTTTGTTAATGTTAACAGTTTATTCCTGCTTAAGATGTGCTAGGTTTGTCTTTGTGCATTATTTTCTTAGTTCAGTTGATGCTATGTTAGCTTTATTAATGTGGAAACTTTATTACGTTAGCATACTTTCGCTGGTCTGTATGATAATTAACCAATGTTGTGATAAATTTTTGCTAAATGTTACTGTGTTAGTGTAAGATTAATGTTAATATGTTAGAGTTATGCTTGAAAAAGTAAGAATAAGTTACGTTTTGCATACCATGTTAGTTACTTTACTGGTGTTAAGTATGGAACTTTGTTAATGTTAACAGTTTATTTGTGTGTAAGTTGTGTTAGGTTTGTCTTTGGGCATTATTTTCTTAGTTCAGTTGATGCTATGTTAGCTTTATTAATGTGGAAACTTTGTTACGTTAGCATACTAGTAATTTCAATGTTAATTAACCAATTATCGAAAAAAACTATAGATAAATGTTACCGCTAGTGTAAGATTAACGTTAATATGTTAGAGTTATGCTTGAAAAAGTAAGATTAGGTTACGTTTTGCATACCATGTTAGTTGCTTTACTGGTGTTAAGTGTGGAACTTTGTTAATGTTGACTGCTTATTCCTGCTTAAGATGTGTTATGTTTGTCTTTGGGCATTATTTTCTTAGTTCAGTTGATGGTATGTTAGCTTTATTAATGTGGAAACTTTATTATGTTAGCATACTTTCGCTGGTCTGTATGATAATTAACCAATGTTGTGATAAATTTTTGCTAAATGTTACTGTGTTAGTGTAAGATTAATGTTAATATGTTAGAGTTATGCTTGAAAAAGTAAGATTAGGTTACGTTTTGCATACCATGTTAGTTGCTTTACTGGTGTTAAGTGTGGAACTTTGTTAACGTTTACAGTTTATTCCTGTTTAAGATGTGTCAGGTTTGTCATTGTGTATTATATTCTTAGTTTAGATGATGCTAAGTAATCTTTATTAATGTGAAAACTTTGTTACGTTGACATATATTGATTGATCTTTGTATAAAGAACTTGAATTTATGTTATGTTTATCCAAAATGATACTCAAAATGTGACTTGAATCAATAGATCAATAGATCAAGGATGGCTAGGAAGGTGGATGGATGGTGGTTGGATAGTGGTTTGATTTAGTGATTTACTGCTTTAGGGTATGTAAAACGTTACAATTTTAGTAAAAATTTGACCTTAATCAATAGATCAATAGATCACAGATGGTCAGGAGGGAGGTTGGATGCTGGTTGGATTTAGTGATTTACTGCTTTAGGGTATGTAAAAACGTAAATTTGTAAGTTATAAACATAAAAAGTGTAAGAAATTTTATTTATTTATTTATTTATTTTTTATTTC
>JABUQX010144253.1:12500-15000 GCA_015478945.1 Trachelipus rathkii
TATCAAAAAATGTATCATAACCTTGTCCGATTATCATACAGACCAACGAATATATGCATACGTAACAAAGTTTTTTACATTATCATAGTAATATTTAACAAAAATTTATCATAACCTTACCTAAATATCATAATCACCAACAAATAATTGCAAACATAACAACGTTTTATCCAAACATAACATAAAATAACAAAGTTTTATCCAAACATAACATAAAAATAAGTTCTTTGAATAAAATATCATAGTAAAGTGTAATAGTTTACCGAATTTAAAGCAGTAAATCAGTAAATCAAACCACCCGACCCCTCCCCACCCCTCCCTACCCATCCGACCACGACCTTTTGATCTATCGATCTAATGATTCAGGTCCCATATTAAGTACCATTTCGGCTAAACATAGTACAAAAATAAGTTCTTTATATACTAACCAATGAATATATGCTAACGTAACATTGTTTTCACATTAATAAAGCTAACTTAGCATTACCAGAACTAAGAATATAATGTACAAGGACAAAACCTAACACACCTTACGCCCGAATAAACTACTAACATTAACAAAGTTCCATACTTAACAACAGTAAAGTACCTAGCACAGCGTACAAAACGTAACATATTCACACTTTTTCAAGCATATCTCTAACATATCAATGTTAATTTTACATTAACACTATCGAATTACGTCGCATTTCGAGTATCATTTCTGATAAACATAACACAAAAATGAGTTCTTTATATACTAACCAGCGAATATATGCTAACATAACAATGTTTTCACATTAATAAAGCTAACATAGCATCAAATGAACTAAGAAAATAATGTACAACGACAAACCTAACACAGCTTACGCACTAATAAACTGTTAACATTAACAAAGTTCCACTCTTAACACCAGTAAAGTACCTAACACATCGTACAAAACGTAACCTATTCACACTTTTTCAAGCATATCTCTAACATATCAATGTTAATTTTACATTAACATCGTAATATTTAACAAAAATTTAGCATAACCCTGTCTAATCATCATACTGACAACGAATATAATGCTAACGTACCAAATTTTTACATCAACTTCGTAATATTTAACAAAAATTCATCATAACCTCGTCTAAATATCATAATCCCCAACGAATAATTGCAAACATAACAAAGTTTTAACCAAACATAACATAAAAATAACAAAATTTTATCCTGACATAACATAAAAATAAGTTCTTTGAATAAAATATCACAGTAAAGCGTAATAGTTTACTGATTTTAAAGCAGTAAATCAGTAAATCAGTAAATCAAACCACCCATCCCTGCAGTCCCCTACCCACCCAACCGCCTATGATCTATTGAACTATTGATTCAAGTCATATTACGAGTATCATTTTGGATAAACATATCATAAAAATAAGTTCTTTATATACTGACCTACGAATATATGCATTTTGGATAAACATAACATAAAAATAAGTTCTTTATATACTGACCTACGAATATATGCTTACGCAACACCGAACAATTTTCAGCGACGAGCCCCACTACACGGAGATCACCCCAGAGAGATGCATGAAGACCCATCTCGGGGGTACCCCGAAGGGGGGTGTAAGCGGTTACATAAGGGCACAGCCCTTTGGGTTGTGACCTTACCGCTTACACCCCCCTTCGGGGTACCCCCGAGATGGGTCTTCATACTGAGAAATGACAAAAATCACACAATGCTGGTATTATGAATTGTATATATATGTATGATTTTATATATAGATATATAAATATATACTAATACATATTTATATTATATATTTATATATATATATATTATTACATATATATATATATATCTATATATATATATATATATATATATATTATATATATATATATATTTACTCATGCTATTATTTGTAAAAATTAATATATAATATATATATTTATTACTATTATTATTATTCTTTTTATAATTATAAATATATATATATATATATATATATATATATATATATATATATATATATATATATATATATATATATATATATATATATATTTCTTTACAGTTATCACCACTGCTCACGGCAAAGCCCCCATTCAAGGGGGGGTGTAATATATATATATATATATATATATATATATATATATATATATATATATATATATATATATATATATATATATATATATATATATATATATATATATATATATATATATATATATAATAAAAATAAAGTTTTGTATATATTTCTTTACATATTTTGGAGTTGAATATGCTGGAAATGCATGCATACATTTACATCACAGTTTGATTAATTCATGTGGAAGTCAGTTCTAATTTTAAATGCTTGGAATGGAAACAAAATGGCTCACATTAGGAAAATTGGTACCGAAAGCAAGAACATTTATTGTTCATTCTAATGCTTTACCATGTGTCTGTTTGTGTATTATTAAATTAAAAATTAAAATTAATTTCGGTACAATATATACCGTAAATATATGTATGCAAATTTAAGT
>JABUQX010144253.1:20000-22500 GCA_015478945.1 Trachelipus rathkii
CCCGATAAAATGTAAAGACAGGTAAAGACATGGAATAAATGAGAGAAGAAGGATTAGGAGGATAATTTCCAGAGTTGTCCAGGGTTGAATTGAAAAGCAAGAGGTCAAAGAGGTCAAAGAGTTTGGCCTTTTTAGTTGGAGTGTTAGCAACAGAACCATCAGAGCAAATACGAGGAGGAAAGACTGATTTACAGAACTTAATTTATTAGAGATGTTTTTGGCAAGAGCCCAGAAAGATTATTTAGTAGGAGAATCAAGAAGGTTAGAGCACTTTCGTTTTCTGAAAGTCCGCTTTGCTCGTCGATTAGTATCCCTCCAACAATTACGAGCTGAATTAAAATTAGCTAGAGTAATAGGAGAACGAGAATTTTTCCACTTCTGATACGCAATGTTTGTAGCCTGAATGGCCCGAGAACAAACACGATCAAACTATGGATTTTAAAGAGAGAAAGATTTAGTCGAAGAAGGACTGAACTTGCTCATCCCATCAACGACTACAGCTCCCACCCTATCGGCAGATGCCAAAGCGTCTTCAGAGTCGAAGCAATCACTCCAATCGGCCTGATTAATGTGCCATGAAATACATTTAGGACAGAATAGAGCTGTTGGAGAGAAAGTATTAATATTAAGAGATATAAGGTTGTGCTCAGATTTACTGATAGGAGCCAAAATGGCGTATTTATAGAGAGAAGCGCTAGTGGTGAAGCAGAGGTCAAATCTTTTCAAGAATTGGTTGAGATGATCCGGAATGTATGTAGGTTCTCTAATTAGTTTCTCCAGATCTTTTACAATGGTGAATGATTCTGCCTTCTCCCCTCCTGGATCGGAAGGAGAGGACCCCAACCACTCAGTGTTGTGTTCATTTAAATCCCCTAAATAGAGGACCTCAGTATTTAGATGATAAGGTATAACAATCTAGTGATTAGCAGTAAGATAATAAAAAAGGTGTGAAAATCTATTCTATTAAGAGAAAAGTACCAGAAGCACAAGATTATTGTATTAGAAGAAAGAAAGATTTTAAATCATAGGACATCGAAGCTAGGAGATTCGAGATTTTTGAGACGCGCTGAAGGAGTATTAATGTTTACATAGGCCCATACTCTACTCTTCAAGCGGAAATTATGAAATAAGTTATAATTGGATATGTTAAACGAGTTAGGGGATGAATTCTTAGCTTTCTAGGTTTTAGACAAAAGCAAAAGATTGGGTTAAAATTAGAAAAGTGGTATTCCAAGGATGTTGGTAAAGTCTGTAGAAAACAAAAGCCTGCGCAAATCTGTTATTTCACACAAAAAAGTCGCAAAAAAAAAAAAAAAAAAAAACACACACACAAATAGACAAACAAAAAACAAAAGGTGCTGCAAAATTATTCAATATTAAAACCTAAATTTAAAGGTTTAAATGCTAAAAATTAATTAAAAAAAAATTCACAAAATTTAAACAAATCTACAAATAACTGAAACCCACACTCACGACTCACCCAACCCACCCCACACCAGATGTAGTATTAACTACGCAACTACGATAAAAACTCAAAAACAAAATATTAAAAGTAAATTGAGCAAATTTTGAATAATGTCATAATGTCCTCCTATCTGAAGTATATAAAGGGGTTTGCTCTATTACCAAAGAATAATAATATAAAACCGACCTTAATTACAAAACCTATATTAATTAAAAAAAAAAATAAAAAATAAAAAGTTAAAACTTATATTCATCTTTTAAACCACAAAATAAACACGGAAGATCTTTACAGTAAAGAATAAAAGACTAGAATTTAGTATAAATAAAAAAAAAAAACACTTTAATTAAAACAAAAGAATGATTAAAAAGCGTACACACACACTTTAACTAAACACAACACTACATAATAATAATAAAAAAATGAAATTATATATATATATATATATATATATATATATATATATATATATATATATATACTATATATATATATATATATATATATATATATATATATATATATATATATATATATATATATATATATATATATAAATAGATATATTAACTAGATAGAGAGAACTAGATAGATATATAGATAGATAGATAGATAGATAGATAGATAGATAGATAGATAGATAGATAGATAGATAGATAGATAGATAGATAGATAGATAGTTAGATGAAGATGAAGTGTTGATAGATAGATAATGGCTTGGAGAAGTTCGTCTGCAATCTACATTATTTTGAAATGTCACTATATTAATTAATTACTTCTTTAAATAAAGGGAGGACTTTCCCACCAATCTCTACCTGATTGATAGCTTCTAGATTTTACTTCTTTTAAACTTGAGAAAAGATTCTTATCTTATCAGATAGATAACTTCTAGATTTTATTTTTATTAAACTTGAACAACGATTCTTATGTTATCTTTACCAAATAGATTTATAGATTTTAAATACCTTCGGTATATCTTATGTTTATTAATGGCGAAAAAAATATGATGGAACCTAGTCGTGCTTGAATAAAGTCGAG
>JABUQX010144253.1:27500-31323 GCA_015478945.1 Trachelipus rathkii
TACACGCGTCATCAACTCCTTTGGCACTTAATATAGGGTTACCTCCTCCACCTCCTCCTCCCCCAACTAATCATGAAAAACATGTTTCGCAGGTAATGCTCATATCTACCAATGAACATCGATATTTAAGCAGCCATATATTACACATAAAGATAAAGAGGCTTAAAATTAAACAACTGAAATTCTCACCTGACACTTTGCATAAAACGGTAAAGAAGCTTAAATCTAGTACCTAAAATTTACATAGCTTTAGTAAACAAAATTTTGTGGGTTAAATTAAACAGCTGAAATTCACGCCTGACCTATTGCACTAAATGTTAAATAGGCTTAAATTTAAAATCGAAATTCTCACCTGACGTATTATACATAATGTTAAAGAGGCCTAAATTCAAAAGCTTAAATCCACACCTAGTCTACAGCAATAAGCTGATTTAAGCTTAAAACGTGATATATCTTTGGTAGAAGAATAAATTTGCTCAACGCAAGTAGTAAGTGTTCCACCTGCGCGATCCCACCCTTTTCGATATGAAGGACTAGAGATATTTGCTTTAAACTTGGAATATAATCTATATATGTGATAAACTGATCACATGCGAGTTTTGGTGACCGTAGGTAAGGGGTGGTCACCCCCGAGAGCTTAGCCGCTACGCCCTTGTTACGGCATGTGGTATGAATGAAGATTAGGCTTATGTGGAGGATTGATAGCCCGAAGGGCTATCAATCCGACAAACAGACAAAACCGAAGGTTTTGTCTATGTTTGTCTATGTTTGTGTTTGTCTGTGTTTGTCTATGTTTGTTTGTGTTTGTTTGTATTATTTATTATTATTTATTATTATTATTACGTCGAAGAATTATGATCTGATGATCCTGAACAGGGCCAATGTTTATGCTGACTCCGACTCTGACTCCGACTCCGACTCCGACTCCGACTCCGACTCCAACTCCGACTCCGACTCCGGCTCCGACCGCGGCGGCGGTTCGGTTTGGTTCAGACATCGGTTAGTGTTGATCTGTCTGTATTATTATTATTATTATTATTATTATTATTATTATTATTATTATTATTATTATTATTATTATTATTTATTATTATTATTATTATTATTATTATTATTATTTTTTTTTTTTCGATATATATCTACATGGGTTAGGTAATAAACAGTCGTATAACAACAATGTAGGTGTCCTTATAAGGGTTATCGAGGTCGTAGAGTTCGAATATGATGATGGTTATAAGACCATGGGGTGTCTAGGATCCCAAAAGGGATCCCACCCCAAACATTAAATATTGATGTAGAAAGCTGAAACTTGATATACAACCTTTTTAGGTTGTATCTTAGGTGTATACGGGGTAAAATGACCGATTTGACCAAATTCGGGGACCAGCCCCACCAAATCTGAAATATTGACATAGAATGATGAAACTCGGTATACAACCTTCTGAGGATGTATCTTAGATGACCCAGGTGTAAAATGACTGTGGGTGCCCCCGACGGGGTACTCACCCCAAAATCTGAAATATTGACATAGAACAACGAAACTTGATATGCAGCCTTTTTAGGTTGTATCTTAGATGTATCCGGGGTAAAATGACCGATTTGACCAAATTCGGGGACCAGCCCCACCAAATCTGAAATATTGACATAGAATGATGAAACTCGGTATACAACCTTCTGAGGATGTATCTTAGATGACCCTGGATGTAAAATGACTGTGGGTGCCCCAGACGGGGTACTCACCCCAAAAATCTGAAATATTGACATAGAACAACGAAACTTGATATACAGCCTTTTTAGGTTGTATCTTAGATGTATATCCGGGGTAAAATGACCGATTTGACCAAATTCGGGGACCAGCCCCACAAAACTGAAATATTGACCTAGAACGATGAAACTCGGTATACACATACCATATAAGCTACTCACATCATATATGGGTTAAATAGCCGTACACAGCCTAAAGGGGGTCTCCGGGACCCCAAACCTGAAATATTGACCTAGAACGATGAAACTCGGTATATACCTTTCATATAAGGTACCCATATCGTATAGGGGTTAAATAGCCGTACACATCCCAAAGGGGGGTCACCAGCCCCACAAAACTGAAATATTGGCGTAGAACAACGAAACTTGGTATACATCTTTCTTATGGTGTATCCTCGATACAGAAAAGAAAAAAAATAAAAAAATAAAAATTAAAAAAAAAAAAATTAAAAAAAATAAAAAAAAATTAAAAAAAAATTAAAAAAAAAATTTTTAAAATTAAAAATTTTTAAAAAAATTTAAAAATTTTTTTTAAAAAAATTAAAAAAATTTAAAAAAATTTTAAAAAAATTTAAAAAAATTAAACATATTTTATTCTTTTTAAGTTTATAACTTAAAAAATTTACGTTTTTTATATAAATCAAATACCCTCTAGAGCCTCTGGAGCCTCTGGAGCCTCTTGAGCCTCCAGATCCCCATCCTCCTCAGCCTCCCCCACCTCATGCCCCTCTCCATCTATGATCTATTGATTCATGTCATATTTTGTATAACATAACACAAAACTTTCATTTATTTTGTTTTATATGCTTTAAACAATTTGTTTTTACTAAAATTTTACGCTTTTCATATATATAGCTTAAGAAATTTGGTGTTTTTTACATACCCTAAACCTGTAAATCAGTAGAAAATCAAACCACCACCCCATTCCCTACCCCAATCCTGGATATTTTTACATTAACATAGTAATATTTAACAAAATTTTATCATAACCTTGTCTGATTATTATACTGATCGATGAATATAAGCTAACGTAACAAAGTTTTCACATCAATAAAGCAAACATAGCATCACCTGAACTAGGAATATAATGTTCAACGACAAATCTAACATACCCTACTCACACTTTTTCTAACATATCATGGATATTTTCACATTATCATAGTAATATTTAACAAAACTTTATCATAACCTTGTCTAAATATCATACTAATCAATGAATATATGCTAACGTAACAAAGTTTTCACATCAATAAAGCAAACATAGCATCATCTGAACTACGAATATAACGTACATTCACAAACCTAACACATCTTAAACAGGAATAAACAGTTAACATTAACAAACTTCCATACTTAACAACTGTAAAGTAACTAACATTGAGCGCAGAACGTAACCTACTTACACTTTTTCTAACATATCACTGATGTTTTTACATTAACATAGTAACATTTAACAAAAATTTATCACAACCTTGTGTGAGTATCTTACTGATCAATGAATATATTGCTAACGTAACAAAGTTTTCATATTAATAAAGCAAACATAGGATCATATGAACTACGAATATAATGTACACTCACAATCCTAACACATCTTATACACGAATAAGCAGTCAACATTAACAAAGTTCAATACTTAACAACAGTAAAGTAACTAACATTGCATACAGAACGAGCAGATACGACGCTGATACGGAAAATATTCATTTAAAAAATCAGTAGCAAGCGGTGTTTGTTTATTTATTTATTTTCTTTTTAACTTCATTTCTTTAAAACTTTTTTGTTTTTAAAAAACTTTTTTTTTTAAATCTTTATTTCTTTAAAACTTTTTGTTTTTAAAAAACTTTTATTTATTTTTAACTTTATTTCTTTAAAACTTTTTGTTTTAATTTTATTTCTTTAAAACTTTTTGTTTTTTACTAAAAATTTTATTCTTTTTTATGTTTATAACAAAAAAAATTATATTTTTACATACACTAAAACAGTAAATCAGTAAATCATACTACCCATCCTATCATCCCCAACTCAACCATGATCTATAGATCCCCTGATCTATTAG
>JABUQX010144254.1:17500-20000 GCA_015478945.1 Trachelipus rathkii
AAACCTGCTATACCAAAAGAAATAGAGTTCTTAAAACTATCATAGAGAAAAGTGATAACATAACTTTATTAGTTAATAATCTTTAATTTCACCATGGTAATGGTATTTTAAGATAAAGGTATAATATCCACATGCACTTATTTAGATTATAATGTTCAATCCCATTAACTCCTTTCAAAGATTCCATCATTTGCATCTATTAATTAAAAATTGTGCATGAAAAAGTACAATATTTTGTTTTGTACTCTACCCTAACTTTGCTTTGAAACCAAGGTTTCTGGATTCCAAAAGTTAGACATGCAGTAAAAAAGGTTATCAAAGATTGCACGATTTGCACTAAAATCAATGTTCATGCTTTCAAATGTCCCAAGTTTACAGACCTGCCCAAACATCATGTGTACCTTGTTACACAATTCCAAATTGTCGGTATAGGTGTACAGGGTATATTTTTTGTTGAATTGAAAACACCAATGCTAATGAAAAATGTTCATTCTTTTGTTTATTTCTATTTAACTTAGGGTAATATTAAATTAATATCAGACATGAAGAGTTCAAAACTTCCTATTGGCTTTTCAACGCTTCTGTTATTTCTATTTCATTCCTGATTACATTTATACTGACAATGCTCGCACTTTTGAAAAAGATAGCAATATTTTGTTTAAAGCTTTTCAGAGTCTGATGAGTTTAAGAGAACTGCTAATAATAACATCAAACATGTAAAAATACCCCTGTATTCTGCAAGGTGTGGTGCCTTTTGGGAGAGACAAATTGGAACCATTAAAAATTTTATTTATAAATCTATCGGTCGTACTATACTAACTTATTTTTGAGCTTTTGATACCAATGTCATTCTTCAAAAATGTAAAGCTACTTCAAGACCATTAACCTATAGGTCAGAATCAGTGGCATTCAAACCATAACATCAACTTTGAAGTTGGTGTAACTCCTCTTTAGTCTTAAAGGATGAGGAATCTGATATATGAGAGTTGAAACAGATAAAAATTACTCTTGAAAAACTCTTGACATTCAAGAGGAAATTTATAATAAATTTAGGGAATTATGGTATGAGGAGTACTTATTAAGTTTAAGAGAAACCAGCATTAAGCTGTATGAGTCCTCCTTGGAAAACAAAATGAAGGTAAATGATATAATTTTAATTAAATCAATCAGTAGAACAAGTCCATTTTTGACCGGCAGAGTTTTAGAATTGTTATTGGTCATGACAACAAAGTTAGATCATGATTTAAGCAGAGCAATGGACAAGCCGTTTATCATTCATAATTTTAAGCTTATATCCTTTAGAATTGTCATTAAGCCATACTAAAGAGAAGGCACACCTTTGGACAAACCAAAGGATGAAACGAATAATGCTTCTTTAATAAGAAATGAGATGACAGATCTAAGTGCTTTGCTGGTAGACCTGAAAAGCTGCAACTAATGACCAATTGTGTAGTAATTCAGATATTTTGTTAATGGTTTTCCTTTCAGGATTACAATTTATGCTAAAATTGCAATTTTCCTCGGGTTAATACGATGAAATTGTAAATGAATATTAAAATTAATGTTCAAAATTATTAAATTATTTGTTGAATAAATAAAAAGAATATATTTTGATAAATAACTTACTTAAAGTTTGAGTTAATTAATAAAACAAAAAAAGATAAGTTATTCGCAAGTAAATAATGCTATTATTGCCAACGGGTGCCGTTGATTGATCCAACAAATTCCTATTAAATGAGATTAATTTCACAAAGTACACTTTCTTTTACTTTCGCTTGCATATACTACTGTACGAAAAGTCTCTGTTAAAGTGCAGTCCAAGCCATTTTTATATTGTAGTGATTTTTGTTAAATTTATAATACTTTATATGGTGATTTTGTTAAACATTATTATAAATATTACTATAATTAGTATATTAATATTAAGGACTTTAATTAGCTTTAGTATTTGACAAAGAACTGCAATCATTTCAATTTCATGATTTCAAGCTGTATTGTTGAGGGATAACTTTTACTTACGTTTTCGAATGAAATCTTTGGGACCAGGGTAAAAGCTTTCGGTAAGTTGTGGTTGCTCTTCCCAACAACAATTAGGTAAGCCTAACATCCTTATTTTCATTATTAAATTTTTTGATAGAATAAATTTCGAAAGAAATTATTTTAATATATATGTATATATATATATATATATATATATATATATATATATATATATATATATATATATTTATATATATATAGATCTTATATATGATAACAGATATATATACAACACACTATCTATCATATTAAACTCTCTATATATATATATATATATATATATATATATATATATATATAATATATATATATATATATATATATATATTTCTATATATATAATAATATATAATAATATAATACATATATATATATATATAAATATAATAACAACCAATATATATATATATATATATATATATATATAAATATATATATTATATATATATATATATCATAT
>JABUQX010144254.1:25000-27781 GCA_015478945.1 Trachelipus rathkii
TTCTATAAGAAAATATTTTATAAACTTCGTAAATTGGGTGGCTTGATTAACGGATGAAGGGAAAATTTTAACTCTTTTTGTAATTCACAAATGTAGCAACTCAGATGAAGAGTTAATAGTTCGTTACTTCATTTTCGAGAACAGCGAAAGCGTTAAAAGTTAGCTGAAAAATTAACAGGATTAATTAACAGTTAACCGGCACCCCATGTTATCTATATATATATATATATATAATAGCATATATATATATATAATAATATATATATATATATATATATATATATATATATATATTAACTAACTATATTCTTCTATCTTCTTCTATATATATATATATATATATATATATAGTCGAAATACTAATGACATTCTATATATATATATATAGTAAGGGGTGCTTTGGCATCAATGTTAACAATTTATCATTACAACCGGACTAAATACATCAACCTAACATTGGTAACCTTATCTAGCTCATATAACTTATTAATTAGGGCATCTCTCTCTCTCTCTCTCTCTCTCTCTCTCTCTCTCTCTCTCTCTCTCTCTCTCTCTCTCTCTCTCTCTCTCTCTTGTTTTTTCGTTCTTTCTCAATAAAAGAAAAAGACAATAGCTGAAATTCATCCGAGAGTAAAAAGAAAAGAAATATTCGGAAGAAAAGAGACCGAAAATCAGTGAAAAGGAAAAGAAATTTAGAAAAGATGAAATGCAGCAAAAGAGAATAAGAAGAAAAGGGGAATTAGAAAAGTAAAAGAAAAATTTTAAGATGAAATTAAGAAACATTTTACCAAAAAAAGGCTGATTAAGGAAATAAAAAAGTGGGATATATATACTTATATATATATATTATATATATATATATATATATATATATATATAACTATTCTTTATATATATATATATATATATATATATATATATATATATATATATATATATATATACAGATATGTGTGTGGGAGAGAGTGAGAAAGACGAGAGAGGAGAGAGAGAGAGAGAAGAGAGAGAGAGAGAGAGAGAGAGAGAGAGAGAGAGAGAGATTCATTGAACAAGTAAAGATGTAGGTCATGGAATAAGTGAAATGAAATATATTTAAAAATTATAAAATATTGAGAAATTTTTTTTTTTTTTTTTTTTTAGAGAGAGAGAGAGAGACTAAGAAAAAGAGAATAGAGAAAGAATGAGTAACAGAATGAAACGAAGAATAAAGAATCAGCACGGACAAAAAACGCTAATGAGAAATCGAAAAAGAAAGTATAATAAATAAATCTTCATTTGATATGTTTCTATTTGGTACAAATTCCAAATCAAATTAAGAGTCATTATCGTTGTGACACCGCAAAGCTCCATTGTTGTATATGTAGGGTATGTGTAGGTGTGTGTTTGTGTGCATGAAGTGTATATGTTTGGCTTGTGTTATGTATTGGAAACAAGAATCTCTAATAGCAGCAATTAGAACAGCTTAATGCCCAAAAAACTTCATTTAAACTTATTTTATTGCAGAGTTTGTGGTACGAGTGAAGCAGCTCTATCATTATACTTTTCTTGGCTTTATTTTTTAATTTTGGTAAAGCTAAAGTTTAGTTTTAGATGAAATTTAATATATATATATATATATATATATATATATATATATATATATATATATATATATATCTATATAACATATATATATATATATATATATATATATATATATATATATATATATATATATATATATATATATATAGGCTATTTATAAGCAGTTGACTCCAGGAGCGAAAATCAATAAATAATGTACCGTTATTTTAATACGAAAGCTCAGTACACTCGGGGAGCGCGCAAAGGTGTAAATGTTGAATTTTTCTTTTTTTTTTTTAACTAAAGTACCCCACGGGTAAATAACAAAGATGGACAGGAGTCGGGTTTCTCGGTCTACCAGGGGACGACGGGGACTTCATCCCCCACCTCTGTCCCTCCGTCGGCCTCGAACCTAAAAAGAGAAGTAAAGAAAAAAATAACAGGCAAGTAAAACAAAGCACTATTTGGTAACCCTTATATCATATTACTGCAGGAGGTTGATGATATTAATGATGAGAACGTACGCTTGCCAGACCTAAGATTATACTAATATTTGGTGTTGTTAATAAATATTAGAATAAAATAAATTTTTTAGTTTCATCGATGAAATTGCAGCAAATCAAAAATGTTATTTATTTTCATGTACTGTTATAGTTCAGAAGGTAAATGCTTTTTGCTTCTACGGATGTGACTATATATATATATATATATATATATATATATATATATATCTATATATATATATATATATATATATATATATATATATACTCCAACAACAACACTATATATATATATATATATATATATATATGAGTCAGAATTGTCCACATTCTGCACACAGAAGACAATCATATAGACAGCGATTTGTAATACATTAATTGTGATTTCATTGTACTGAATTGAATGTTTTGACCTATTAGCATTTTATTTACCTACTCATTAACAAATTTGATATGTAATAATAATATATATATATATATATATATATATATATATATATATATATATATATATATATATATATATATATATATATATATATATAATTTTCTCATATAAGCTCTGCTGCTCTCTTTTTGCATAATATATGCTGGGATGGATACCATTATCTTATAATTAACGTTATGGGTACATGTGGTGTGTGGTGTGGTGGTGTGTGGTGGGTGGTGGTGGTGGTGGTGTGGTGGTGGTGGTGGTGGTCGTGACGCCCTGTCG
>JABUQX010144255.1:2500-5000 GCA_015478945.1 Trachelipus rathkii
AAATTTTCTTTTGGTATACAAAAAAATTATCAAAGTATAAAAGCCCTATAAGAGCCCAACTCTACAAGCCCTAAAAATTAGATGCTAATCGGACAAATAGGAATAAAACATCTTAATATTTCACTTTCAAACGTTTGAATAATATTAAAAAAGTACTATTTTTTTTTTTTTAAATTTGTTCCAAGAACACAAACTAATGCATATACAAAGATATTATCTAAGTAAAAAATGTGCATCTCTCCCGACTACATATGCCCTGAAAATTTCATCCACTTCGCACGAACAGGAAAAAAATTATCGCAATTTTTCATTTTAAAATCCAAAAAAGTGCGTTTTGAACAATGCTGAACACAAAACTCAAAAAATCGAAAAAGTACTTCATGCATATTGTAGGTAATGGACCCATTTATGCATATTTCAAGTTTGAAGTCATTTCGAAAAAAATTCTGGAAGTTGATACGACAATGTCAAAAACATGGGTTTTGAAAAAATTGAAATTCTGAAAGAATGACTACAGACACAGAAAACACTCTAAAAAGAGGTTTTAGAGGCAAAAATACAGTTTGGTGTTTATAGGGTCAAAATCGGCTGAAAATTCCGAATTTTATGTCCATTTTAGGGGGCGAAAATTGGGCTTAGCGTGAACCGAATATTGGATCTTCCCCTAAAAATTTAATTAAATTTTAAAGTACCGTAAAGACATAAAGATGCAGATGACAAACAAATACGAGTATATTTCAGTTTCGGAAACAAATGTATAACGTAATTATAATGCAAATTATTTTTATTTTTATTATAAAACAGCCGTGCGCTTTTTTTTTCTTTTTTTTTTACCAATGTTAAAGCGAATAGTGAAGTCATCATAAATTAATAATAATAATAATAATAATAATAATAATAATAATAATAATAATAATAATAATAATAATAATAATAATAATAATAATAATAATAATAATAATAATAATAATAATAATAATAATAATAATAATAATAATAATAATAATAGTTCTATAAATTTTCGACTCCGACTCCGACTCCGACTCCACTTACACAGGAATTTTCGACTCCGACTCCGACTCCACTTGCACAGAATTTTCGACTCCGACTCCGACTCCTGGAAAATTGCACGACTCCACGACTCCGACTCCACGACTCCGACTCCGACTCCGCAGCCCTGATATATATATATATATATATATATATATATATATATATATATATATATATATATATATATATATATATATATATATATATGCTGACTTTTTAATATTTTTTGGGCTCACTAAGGCAAGTAGTCGTTGCCTACTCTGCCTACCCCAAAAAGCCGGTATGTACAATTGTACATGGATGTTATATATGTGTGCATATTCTAAGCCTTTGTACTATAAAAACTTCCTATGCTATTAAATAAATGTATACATATAAAAAATCTATATAATATATTATAAAAATAAAATAAAATGCGATATTGATACTGTATTTGGAGAAAAAACGCAATGCACTGAAGCCGCGAAAAGTGAACCGCGATGTAGCGAGGGGTTACTCAGATTATCCCGTATCTTATCTGAATCTTCTCACTTTAGCAGTAACTGTTTTCTTGTATCTCCAAGAAGTGTATATTCTTTGCAACATGTGATTTTGTTGTGCTATATTAAGACCATTTATAATGTAAGGAAATAATTTTATTTAGTTTTTATTTATTTTTGATTAAATATTCATTTCGCCATTCAAATTTTCCTTGACATTTTCCTTGACTGAATGAGTCAAAGGAGATTTTACTCTCCATCAGCGGGATTCGAAACGACTACGAGTCGCTGAGTTAACAGTAACCGGTCGCTCTAACCACTAGACCATCCACGTTCCCAAAAATGAACGCTTCAAGAATAGTTTTTAAAGTTCCCGGTTTTCTCATCCCATAATTGCTGAGTACTCAAAGGCCAGCCCCCATTTGAACTGAATGAGTTGGATTATTCAACCCAGTGTGGCCACTTCTTTGTGAGCCGTGGTGTGTCCTGTACATTGACTCCATATATATATATTTATATATATATATATATATATATATATATATATATATATATATATATATATATATATATATATATATATATATATATATATATATATATATATATATATATAGGCCAGCCTCTAGAAGAGCCACAATCCATATCTCAAAAACTACTACAGCTACCGGAAAAAGGAATACATTGCTGGAATCCTGGCAAAATTTTACCGAAACACAGCAAAAAAAAAAAAAAAAAAAAAAATAAAAAAAAAAAAAAAAAAAAACATATCTCGAAAACTACAAAAGCTACAGAGAAATGAAATACATTTTTGGAATCCTTGTATGTAAAATTTTAGTTAAGAAAATGTAAAAAAAAAAAAAAAAAAAAAAATTAAACATAAAAATTGGCAATTTTTTTGTATATATATATATATAGTATATATATATATTATTTGTAAAAAGTATTACAGCAATTTAGAGCTGCCG
>JABUQX010144255.1:12500-15842 GCA_015478945.1 Trachelipus rathkii
CTTGAGAAGCAGAGAGTATGTTTCTATTTTCATCATATATTAGCCCAGCATTACTATCTCTCACTTGAAACATAAGTTGGAGGACAGACAAGTATTTCCTTGCAAGTTTACTCATGCGTGGGTAAACATTTTGTAACTTTCCACCAACTGAAAGGATCATCATCTGTATCTAGTCGTTTTTCTTGTGATGGTTTTCAATTATTTTACGCTATATCTTTTGGCAATGCATTATTGTTTTTCTTAATCACTACTACTGGACTGGCAGAAATTCTTCCAGTGACTCTGTTATTGTCATTTACTTGTAGAAAGTGTTGGTTCTGTCGATTTCATTTTTTCCTTTAAAGGATGTCGAATTAATACACTGTTCAGGTGAATTTTTTCAACTAAAACACAAGGTGACGGGTATCGTGTTCCTAATATTGTATTGCAAAGAAAGCTTGCCTTTATAACGGGGATCTAAGTGAAGGTTGCAATAGTATGAAGGTCATTAATTTCAACAGAGACCAAAGTGCTTTTCTAGCTCTAGTTTAATTACACCTTTCATTCTTTTAAACCATCATCATTTCATTTGAAGTAGGTTCAAAATACTTTCCTTAGCGTTGAAGTTAATGGTATTACATCAGAGACGAAGCTGTAGAGTCGCTGATTTTTGGTAGTTTCTTCAAATGGTTTTAAATAGCTTAATGCAGTGTGATATGAAGTCATTTTCCACATTAGAATGTTAACATTGGAATACGAACTGGCGTACGAAGCAAGAGGGTTCTTTGAGCAATACCATTTTTCCATCATATGAAGTGTACTATTCCAGCTAGTTGGAACGTCTTCATTAACATTAAGATATGGAATATCAAGCCGTTTTTGAATTGCCTTCTTAACTCATTTTCATTTTCATTTCATTTCCAGATTTATCTTAAGTATTTTTATTATAAAATTCTTTATCAAATCTGGACAATAAACATCCGCAGGGCAAAGCGCGGATGCGGATGCGGATCTTTAATAATGTGCGGATGCGGATGCAGATGTTACCTTACATCCCTAATAAATATATATATTACTTATATATATATATATATATATATATACTTATATATATATATATATATATATATATATATATATATATATATATATATATATATATAACTATATATATATATATATATATATATATATATATATATATATATATATATATATAATATGGTTTTGTGCGGTGAATCTGAAGAGGTTTGAGAGGATTGGTAGAAATTTGGCAGGGTGTGTAAAGGAGGGGTTTGAAAGTAAACGTAGATAAAAAGAGTAAGGTTATGGTTGTAGGTGAGGACAGTCCGGCGTGAAGTTATGCTAGATGGTGAGCAGCTGGAACAGGCTGAGTTTAAATATTTAGGATATATATGTTGAACGAAAAGGGAACGGGATGATGCCGAGTGTAGTAGGTAAGTTGTGAAATTGCAGGAAAGTGGCTGGTGCAATTAAATCCTTAGTGTAGATGTAAAGAGACTAAGTCTTGAGTGCGCTAGGGTCTTGTATGTGTTGTTACCTGTGTCAATGTATAGTAGTGAGACTATGGTCTGGACTAAGAAGTATAGATCTAAAGTACAATGTGTTCAGATGGACATTGCAATCTTAGTGGGGTGTTAGGTGTGAGAAGTATTGATAAAATTAGAAATGAACGTATTAAACGAGTTGCTGGTGTGAAAAAAAGGATAAATGAGAGAATAAATGGCCCGTTAGGCCTAAATTTGTTTTCTTTAAGATGGTGGGTGAATCGGTAGTTAAGCTGGATGTATAGTGGTGTGTGTTGAGATGGCTGGGAGACCGGCGAAAAAAGTGGATTAATCCTAAAATGTCTGGAGGTGAAATCCCACAGTTTGGCAGGGCGAAGTACATAATAGGGTGAATGGCAGGGGTTTCGTGAAGATGTATAGCTGTGGCCCACCCTGGTGGGGATGAACCCCACGTGGATACCATAGTGAGGGTCCACGTCTGATCCGCGGCTTCTAACGTGAACACTACGGCTTTGCGGCGAGTTCTCACTATAGCAAGAGGAAGGTAGGCTGGGCTTTCTTTTCGACTGTGTCATATTCTTCTACTACTCTTTTCTCCGGTACATGTTACGCACCTTACTCCCAATCTTTGAAAAAGGTGAGTTGATATATATATATATATATATATATATATATATATATATATATATATATATATATATATATATATATTATATATATATATATATATATATATATATATATATATATATATATATATATATATATATATATATATATATATATATATAATGATACTATATTCATAAATGGAAATTTATTTAGAATACATATAAAAGAAATAATAATATCAATACGTAGGAAAATGATAAAAGAAAATAAAAAATATTGGCAAAATTAAAAATGCCAAAAGTACTTGCAAGTACAAGCACAAGTACCAAGTACAAAGGAGCTCAAGTACAAGTATTACAAGTACAAAGTACACTGGTTTAGAACTGCAGAGGTACAAGTACAAAGAGTACAAATTACTCAAAAATGTACTTAAGTAAAAGTACAAATACAAATACTTATACTTAATTTAAACCTAATATATATATATATATATATATATATATATATATATATATATATATATATATATATATATATATATATATATATATATATATATATATATTTATATATATTTATAATAACTACTACTCTATAACATATATATATATATATATATATATATATATATATATATATATATATACCTTATATATACTATATATATATATAAGGAAGAATGGATATTGAAGCAGTCGGAACATGTGAAGACTTTCTTTACACATAGTTCTGGGAGACAGGACTGGCAGCCAGTCCTTTACTTCTTTGTTTGTAAGCACTGGAAACGCCGCCCCCTGAAATACGATCTTCTGGAGAGCTCTGGGAGAACGGAGTTTGAGACCAAATGGAAGAAGATGGTAGTTTTCACTGAAGACGAAACTCTACCTGAGGTAAGGTATATAACTCAGAACACCATTGGAAACCATTCTTCCGAAACAGATTTCTAAGTGCTCTTGGAGGATCAAGGATTTCGAGGTCAGAAGAAAGAAGATGCTAACCCCGGTCCAGCTAACGGGGCGAAAACCTTTACCTTTGGGGGTAAATAATATATATATATATATATATATATATATATATATATATATATATATATATATATATATATATATATATATATATATATATACTATATATATATATATATATAACATTTTTCTTCTATATATTTATATATATATATATATATATATATATTTATATAACAACAATATATGCTGCTATA
>JABUQX010144256.1:0-24375 GCA_015478945.1 Trachelipus rathkii
TGGCTCATAGTACTTCTCAAGTAATTTTTTATAAGTTTTAATTTTGAGAAGCTTCTCTCTGCCGTTGCTGTTGTAACTGGTAGAGTAAAATATAGCTGTATTGTTGCTATTAGTTCGGGAAAGCTACTTAACAGGAAGCTGTTTTCTTCGATAAGTAGTCGGGCAATATCTCTGATATTTCTTTTCGTATCGATCTCTTTACCTAATAAACTTCTAAATAATAACACTTCAGCAATTAGATTGCAAGTAATGTCACTGGGGTATTTGCTTATGAGGATGTTTACTTTTTCTGAAATTTCCTCCTCAGTCAGTTTTGTTAAGCTTTTTGGTTCCAAAAATGAAAAGTTTTCTGCAACCGTTCGTAAACTAACGAATCTATTTTTGATCTGATTAATTGCAATATCCAGTGATGTATTGAATATATTTATTTCAAAAGCTTTCAAAGGATTGTCTATTCTGTAGTCCGATGCTATTTCATCAAAATAACGCTTCACAGTTCGTCTGCGTTTCTGTTTTAGTTCACATGAAATATTCCATGTAAGTGCCAATTGCTTTGCTTCAAGGAAGAATTCGGAGAAGTTTCTCCTCAAATGTTGTAATTCTTCATTGGCGTGACTCAGGAAGAAACATGCTTTATGAAGATCAACTGGCTTATTTTGTACACTTTCAAAAGCTCTGCTAATGTTTTCAAGAATTTGTGATTTGCTACATTCATGTTTTTTAATTTTCTTACTAAGCCCCTGCCAATCACGAATGCCTATACGCCAACTTCTTGATTCAGGGCATTCATTGAACAGCCAACAAGGCTCACAATAAACAGCATCTAATTTGGGAGAATAACAAAGCCAATATCTTTCGATTTTTTGGCCAGTTATAGTTGCATATGAATAATATTCAGCACTGAATGATCTTTTTGAAATTATATCCTTAGGAAAGGGACCTAAAGGGTGGCATGTTTCACCGGCTAAAATTTTTTTCTCTGACTTCCTTAGAAAGAGGCATAGAAAAAAATCTGTCATTTTGGATTTTATTTTTATACGAAATCTTAGCCACGGTAAAGTTTTCGATAACGCATCTATCAACGTCATTGTTAACGTCGGTTTCACATTCTTTTGATCTATCCTTTACCTCTTGTGTACTTTTAATTTCAATAAGGTTCACAGAGCTCGATGTAGAAGCAATACAATCAATATTTAACTCGGATGCAGGATTTTTGAAAAATGAACCAATCTTTGGAAGTTTTGTTACATTTTCGACTGTCTGATTTTTCTTTTTTTTTGAACTTCTCAAATAGCATCGTTTAACAGACATTATTTATATTTAATTATATATATATATATATATATATATATATATATATATATATATATATATATATATATATATATATATATATATATATATATATATATATATATATATATATATATATATATATATATATATATATATATATATATAATTAAAAATAATCAATGAAGCCGAAACTAATAACAAACAACACTTCACAAGTAATTAATAACAATGAAGGCATTCAATGCAACTACAAAACATATTTAAAAAAATAAAGAGGATTCCCCCGCCTGATCGCCATCATTCTATAGTGTAAGGGATGACCGCGCCTGATCGCCACCATTATATAGTGAAAAAAGTAGCCTATATACAACCCCTGATATTCGATCTGTCATCATTTTGGGAAGAGTCGACCGAAAACTGGAGAATATTTCCGGTACCTATTTGTTCTGTCATATTCTTATACGAGTATTCTGAAAAGATATCTTATTTTGTTTTAAAAGAAACTGTTTAATATGCGATTGAATGATTTTTTTTTTGTGGAACAGCTGACTATTGTTTACTAACAAATGAGAAGAAATTAATTTTTCCGTTTGGTTTCACAGTTGGACTCCGTAAGGGGCCCCTCGAACTCCGGGGCCCTCCCGCAGTGCGGGCCCTGCGGGCCCGTTATCGCCGCCACTGGATATATTTAAAAGAGAGATTTCACGGCCCATTAGGAGGCTCGAGCCGACGGGGAAACAGATGGGGGACGTTTTCCATACCCCGCAGGGGAGGGGCGGAGAACCCCGCGACACCCAAATACCAAAGAGCGGGGGTTCCGGAGACCCTCGGAGGGGGAATATCCTACCTCTTCGTTCTCGAAGGCCGAGATGGACTTATCGGGTGGTCTACTTTGGGCACCCATTGCTTTTTTTTTTTAAATACTCTTTTAAACTAATGGGTACCCCAAGGTAGACCGCCCCGATAGCAGGAGTCGGTTCGCCTTCCGGGGAACGAGCGGTAGGACTATTTCCCTCTGGAGGGTCCCGGAACCCTGCTCTTTGGTATTTGGGTGTCGCGGGGTTCCTCCGCACATGTACAGGGTATGGAAAACGTCCCTCCATCAGTTCCCCGTCGGCTCGAGCGCCTAATGGGCCGTGATATATATATATAGAAAGAAAGAATATATAGAAGTATATATATATATATATATATATATATATATATATATATATATATATATATATATATATATATATATATATATATATATATAGATAATAGTGACTTAATCGCCTCACGAAATCGGCACGAGTCGATCTAATACCGACTCACGCAGCTTGTTTTAACGTACTCGTAAAATTTTCCACTGGTCACAATAAATTTTGCCCATATATATATATATATATATATATATATATATATATATATATATATATATATATATATATATATATATATATATATATATATATATATATATATATATATATATATATATATATATATATATATATATATATATATATATTGCGTAGTGTTATAAGAAAAAATTATTTTATTATTACTTTATTATTATTTTATTTTATTATTACAAAATTCGTTTGCGAATTTTTTTTTTTTTTTTAATATACGTAATATGTTGGCAGAACAATCGAATTGTTGATAATCGTTCAAAATTATCGATTATCGGAAAAATATTAATGCAATCGATATATAAAAAATCGAAACAAAGCATCGATAGCGATATCCCTAAAAAAACGAGAAAATTAGCCGTTTAAAATTTTCGGAACGTTATTTTTTATATTTTTCTTTAAAATATATGCGTAAAATACACGAAAATCCGTAAAAAAAACTTCAAATAATTTTTTAAAACCATTTTTGTAAATGAAATGTTTATGGTCCTTTTTAGACTGTCCCAGTCAACCAATAAAAATTAATAATTGAGAAGCCGCATTGGCCCCTCTAGAATGTCCCAGTCAACCCATAAAAATTAAGAATAATTTTTAATAATAATTAATGTAATTAATGAATATCATTTATAATTAAGAAGCCACATGGGCCTACCTAGACTGTCCCAGTCAACCAACAATAATTAATAATTAAGAATAATAATTAAAAAGCCGCATTGGCCCCTCTAGAATGTCCCAGTCAATCTATTATAATTAATAAATAAGAATAATAATTCAGAAGCAGCATGGGCCTATCTAGACTGTCCCAGTCAACCCATAATAATTAATAATTAAGAATAATTTATTCTTAATTATTAATTGTTATGGGTTGACTGGGACAGTCTAGATAGGCCCATTTCGTTGATTTGATGAATGTTTCATTCATGAAATAGCTTTAAATCTAATTTCTTCCAAATCGATAAACTCCATCATAATAGTTGATCAATTATTTGTAATAAAAACCATTTGTTATTTTTTTTATTTTTGTTTATTCCAAAAACCACGTGCTCCATTAGAACAGCTGATCAAAATTTTTGTAAACAATCGGTCGATTATGCCCGAAATTCGTGCTAAAACTGGATTAGCATTTCTTATCCAGCGTTAGCACAAATGCAAAAACGAAAACGGCTTTAATTTTTATTGGTTGACTGGGACAGTCTAAAAAGGACCATGCAGCTTCTTAACCCTTTGATACCTACTGATGCAGTTTTATCTCATAACTATTTCAGTCGATTTTGACCCTTATAATACGAGTTTTTAAGGTTTATTTGGCATTTTCTAATTCACAGAACTTCAATTTTGTTAGCCAAATCGAAAATAGTTTGAAATATATTACAGTCTAGTTTTATTAGCTGTGCGAAGTGGATGCTTTTTGAAATTCTGCGAAAATGTTGCAACCCTTGCACTTGCAATTTTGAAAAAAAATTTAAAAATAGATAAATTGTCTTTTGAATGTTGAAAAAATACTTTTTATATGTTATAATGGTGTAATTAATGATTTGTTAAAAAAAAAAGTGAAATAACTTTTATCTTGCATACTAGAGCCTAGTATATCTATGATGTAAAAAAAACTCATGCGGAATAGGCTACGTATTGTTTATGTTTTTTTTTTTTTTTTTTTTAAAAACTTGGATTATTTTAGTTAATTTTTCATCAAAATGATACAGTTAGTGCTGTAAATAACTTTATTTATAAATTTTACCAACTCAGTGGTAAATTATAGCACTTTTCGATTTGGTGATGCAATGCTGTCTCTTACGGCAAGGGTATCGTCATATATATATATATATATATATATATATATATATATATATATATATATATATATATATATATATATATATATATATATATATATATATATATATATATATATATATATATATATATATATATAACTAGTATATATATATATATATGCAAGCATATATTATATATATTATTAATATATTATTATATTATTATTACATATTATTATTATTACATATACATATACATATACATATTATATATACATACATACATATATACAGTATATACATATATATATATATATTATATATTATATATTACATATTACATATATATATATATTATTATTATTACATATATATTATTATTATTATTATTATTATTATTATTATTATTATTATTAACTAGTATATATTATATATTATTTAGATCAATATTATTATAAATATATACATATATATATTATATTATTATTATTATATTATATATATATATATTATTATTATATTATTATATATATTACATATACATATATATTACTGTCTCTCTAAATTGTATATATATATATATATATATATATATATATATATATATATAACTAGTATGTATATATATATATTAAATATCGTCATATTATTATATATATATATATAGGTAGTTAGTGTATACATATATATATATATATATATATATATATATATATATATATATATATATATATATATATATATATATATATATATATATTATATATATATAGAGCATGGAGTAAATATATCCTCAGCACATGTTCTTGAACTAACAAAGGATATTTCTCAATACTAGAACTATAAGGTATTTATGACAATTGGTTCGCCTCCCTACCTTTGATAACTGCTTTGGAGGAAAGAGGAATGCTATGTTTGTCAACAATTAGACCAAATCGACTGAATTTTGAAGGCAGAGAGGAAGCTAAAGTCGGAAGGTAGAGGAAACTACGGTACTTGTGTCGAACAAAGGACAGACAGCATCGCAGTGAAGTGGTTGGACAATAAGCCTGTTCATGTTTCAAATTATGCGGGTGTGGATCCAGTAGGTAAATGCCGTCGATGGGACTCGAAAGTTAGTATATCCTCAGCATATGTTCTTGAACTAACAAAGGATATTTCTCAACACTAGAACTATAAGGTATTTATGACAATTGGTTCGCCTCCCTACCTTTGATAACTGCTTTGGAGGAAAGAGGAATGCTATGTTTGTCAACAATTAGACCAAATCGACTGAATTTTGAAGGCAGACAGGAAGCTAAAGTTGGAAGGTAGAGGAAACTACGATACTTGTGTCGAACAAAAGACAGACAGCATCGCAGTGAAGTGGTTGGTCAATAAGCCTGTTCATGTTTCAAATTATGCGGGTGTGGATCCAGTAGGTAAATGCCGTCGATGGGACTCTAAAGTTAGTATATCCTCAGCCTATGTTCTTGAACTAACAAAGGATATTCCTCAACACTAGAACTATAAGGTATTTATGACAATTGGTTCGCCTCCCTACCTTTGATAACTGCTTTGGAGGAAAGAGGAATGCTATGTTTGTCGGCAATTAGACCAAATCGACTGAATTTTGAAGGCAGACAGGAAGCTAAAGTTGGAAGGTAGAGGAAACTACGATACTTGTGTCGAACAAAAGACAGACAACATCGCAGTAAAGGGGTTGGACAATAAGTCTGTAAATGTTGTTTCAAATTATGCGGGTGTGGATCCAGTAGGTAAATGCCGTCGATGGGACGCTAAAGGAAATAAATATATCGAAATTGCACTGCCCTTTGCCACCAATGAGTACAATAAATATATGGGGGCGTCGATTTGTCCGACATAATAATTGAATTGTACAGGACAGATTTTAAATCAAAGAAGTGGTAAGTGAGGATTTTTTTACCTGCTGGACTTGAAAGTAGTAAACGCCTGGCTGTTATACCGCCGTGTAAACTTCAAAAGGGTAAGCTCTACCAGTTATGCAACTTCAAGGGCGACATAGCATCTGGGCTGATATGTGCCGGAACTAATAAAAGAGGAAGATCTTCAAATTCCCAACAAATTCCGAAAAAGAGAAAGCTGGTTGCTGTTCGCCCTGCAGTCTGTAAGGCTTGATGAGGTAAACCATTTACAAGATTGGGGTCAAGAGAGGAAACGCTGTAAGCATTGCATAAAAAACTATGAACATAATGCATAAACTGCGACGTATATTTGTGTTTTACAAGGGAGAGAAACTGTTTTATCGGTTTTCATTCCAGGTAAATATTTTAGATATTGGAATGATCACACCTCGCTTTGAAAGCCCTCCACCGCTTATGGTCTACTCCAATGATCGCTCACGGATTATTATTATTATTATTATTATTATATATATATATTATATATATATATATATATATATATATATATATATATATATATATATATATATATATATATATATATATATATATATATATATATATATATATATATATATATATATATATATATATATATACCGGTATATATATATATATATATATATATATATATATATATATATATATATATATATATATATATATATATATATATATATATATATATATATATATATATATATATATATATATATATATATATTATATATATATATATATATATATATATATATATATATATATATATATATATATATATATATATATATATATATAAATATATATATATATATATATATATATATATATATATATATATATATATATATATATATATATATATATATATATATATATATATATATATTCAATTACTAAAAGTCTAAATTTGAATAAAAAGAAATTGCAGTTTATTTGTTATGACGATCTTAACGCCGTGAGATGCATTATTGCATCACCCTTTTTTTGGGCATAGGGCATCAAAAAAAAAAAAAAAAAAAAAAAAACCCCTTATTAGAGGTCTAATGAAGATATTAAAAACAAAATTTTTTTTATTTATAAGCGGAATCACTCACTCGGCATCAAAGGGTTAAGTATTATTCTTATTTATTATGAGTTGACTGGGACATTCTAGAGGGATCAATGTAGCTTAATTATTATTTTTAATTATTAATTATTATTGGTTGACTGGGACAGTCTAGATAGGCCCATACGGCTTCTTAAGTATTATTCTTATTTATTATTTATTATGGGTTGACTGGGACATTCTAGAGGGACCAATGCGGCTTCTTAATTATTAATTTTTATTGATTGACTGGGACAGTCTAAAAGGACCATGCGGCTTCTTAAGTATTATTCTTATTTATTATGAGTTGACCTAGATATTTAAATATTCTTAATCTATGTTTTTACTGAAAAAATTTTAAAGACTGGTACAAATTTACAAGGTGCTGACTTGCATACTGTTACATTATTGTAATGACTGGACACTTAGAGGCAACACTTTAATTTATTTATTTTTATTAATATCACAAACTAATAACATATTTTGGGCATATTCCCATATTGAATCACTGGTGGCACTAGAAAGCTAACAGCTTTACCACAGACTAATTACAACACACTTATTTGGGTTGACTGGGACAGTCTAGATAGGCCCATGCGGCTTCTGAATTATTATTCTTATTTATTAATTATAATGGATTGACTAGGACATTCTAGTGGCCAATGCGGCTTTTTAATTATTATTCTTAATTATTAATTATTGTTGGTTGACTGGGACAGTCTAGGTAGGCCCATGTGGCTTCTTAATTATAATTACTGTTCATTAATTACATTAATTTTTATTAAAAATTATTCTTAATTCTTAATTTTTATGGGTTGAATGGGACACTCTATTACTATTACTATAACTTATTACAATAGATTATTATTATTTTTATTGTTAAGTTATTTAACTTATTAAAATTTTTATTATTATTATTATTATTATTATTATTATTATTATTATTATTATTATTATTATTATTATTATTATTATTATTATTATTATTATTATTATTATTATTATTATTATTATTATTATTATTATTATTTTGCTTTTTGCTTATGAACGCTTATGCTTATTATTATTATTATTATTATTATTATTATCATTATTATTATTATTATTATTATATATTACTTACTTGTTACTTGTAGTGGTTGATATTTATGGGGACCTCTGTCCCTCTAGCCCATGGCCTCCGCAGAAAAGATCCAAGAAGTCACAAAAATAAAAAAGATTCACGAAACTGCGTGGATCTCCCAGTCGCAAGTCGCCGAAACCTGGTAGGAACTAAAGAAACTAAGAATCTCCTCCCCACCAACCAAACACAGATATCGAAGTCTGCAAGAACCCCACCAGATCCCATTCCCAACATAAACCCCATGAAAAATCACAACCAGCCCAACCAACCGGGATAAAGTAGAGAGCGGATAAGGCCAGGAGGGAACGACGAAACCCACAACACAAGATTAGGGGAAGGCCTTTGTGGAAAAGGATAGAAGAAACCAAGGACATGAGATCTGGGAATACACAAGAAAGTGCCGATAGAAGAGAACCACTCACCTGATAAGACGCAAGAAACTTCGAAAAAAGGGGACCCAAGGAAGCCAAGAAGGACGACCAACCATCTGTAGGACGCGGAGATGAAAGGTGATGCTGCGGAACATTCGGCACCAAGGGAGCCTTCACAGGACCATCATGGGATATCCCCTGAAACTCAGGGCCAGAGGGAAACTTAGGATGGCAGGGGCAGAGTTACACAAAGGCCCAGGAAAACGTGAACTGAGGGTGGGGCCCCCGGGAGGGTACAGTTCCACCGGGGGGGCAGCCACTTGGGAGGTCAAAGAGGGGGACACATGACCATGCAACCCATTGAAGGAGGTACTGGGGCGAGAAACCGCACTAGCATACAACCTGGAAATTGGAGGAGGCCCTACCAGCGGAGTAGGTACATGAGGGACACCGGCATTCTGGAAATTGGTGAGGGAAGGGCGAGCACGAGTACGAGGATTCAGGTCGCGTAAAGCTGCTATAAGCGGAGAATTAATCCCACCCGCTGCCACAGGAGTTTCACGAGTAATCCGTACAGCAGTGAGATAAACCTCACAGGATTTGGAATTAGGGCGGTGGGGCCCCTTACAAAAATAACAATAAGGATCATTGGCACAATTATCGTTGACATGCCCCAAAGAGCATCTTGAACAGCGTGGGGAAGATTTACAGGTAACCGAACCATGACCGTATTGCCAGCAGTTAAAGCAACGCCGTACTGGAAACACATACTGAGACACTGGGTAGATAACATGACCAATAACCACCTTAGAAGGAAGAGGGCCCTTGTACTTCAGGCGCAGCGTCTTGGAAGGGAAGTTAGGACCCCCTGAAGAGCCCCCTGAAGAGCCCAGTCTCAGAACCTCCAGCAAAGTGCTGCCCTCAAGGTCATAATTACAGAAATTGGAGAGATCAGACAAGAAGGTATCATCTTCCTCTACAGGCCCTATTTTCCCATAGGAAATATGTAAAGAATAATCTGTAGAAGCACGAGGGACCCAGCATTTAACAGGGAAAGTCCCCAAGGTTACTATGTCTGCAAGGGGAACCCGAAGCCTATCAAGGGAAGGAATCGAGAAACGAATCCCAGCTCCCTTCCCAAGAATACGGCAAGTGCCCCCAATTAGCAATTTCCAAAAGGGTAGTCATTCAATAGGACTGTTCTAGAGGGTTTATTGAAAAGACAAGTACCATCCCTACTCTGCACAATGATGATTGCCTCAGAGGAAACCGCCACAAACATCAGACGGGTCAGCGGTACCCCCCCCATCTACCGATCCCTCCCCCTCCTCACCCTTTGGGTGCAGGCTGGGTCAAACCACCTCCGTGACACCCGCAACACTACCACTCCTCTTCCTGCCATCCTCACCCCTGGATGACTCCTCCATCAACTCCTCATCCGAGAAGAGGGCGTCCTCCATCGCCGGGGAAACCGAAGGCCTAGGCCAATCGGCCAGCCTTACTAATAAAACAGGAAATAAATAAACAAAAAGAAAAAGAAAACCCCACCCCGAAAATGGGAATCGGAACAAAAGGAAAATAACGAAAAGACAAATAAATGCCACTTGATAGTTTCACAGGCACCAGCGATAAACACATGCAAAGCCGACGAGAACCACGCGTAGAATCAAAACTTTGGGTAAATTCTATTATTATATATATATATATATATATATATATATATATATATATATATAGAGAAGATAGTATATATATATATATATATATATATATATATTATATATATATATATATATATATATATATATATAAAGAGAGTATATATATATATATATATATATATATATATATATATATATATATATATATATATATATATATATATATATATATATATATATATATATATATATATATATTATTGCTTGAGAAAATGAATGTTTAAGTGGATGGTGTTTTTTTCTTCTTCCAGTTTGTATTGCTGGGAAGAAAAAAAAAACCTCGTCGTTTTTTTTTGGTTTGGCTTAACTGAGTTAAGAAAAGAGGAGTGCTTTCCTTCCATCGTGTGTTGAGGGGTAAGACTGGCTGCTTCTATTTTTTGAATTATTTATTATTTACTAACCTATGTTTTTTTGATTGTATATTTTTTTTGACTGACTAACGCTTGACCAATTTGAAAACTGACTGAATAAAGAAAGACGGACAGACTGTGTTTATTATTCTTTTTATACTTAATAAACTTATAAAACTGTATGTGTGTTTGTTTTCGCTCCTTCACTTTCCTAGCCAAATCACACCCACGCTCTTTCACACTTCTGTGTTTTTTTATTCATAATACAACCACATGGTCCTCTGGCTTCAGTTTTTGCAATGTAGTTTTTCCCCAGGAATGTGTGAAATTTGGTTCTGCAGACTGGGTATATGTTTTGGTGTGTCCCCTGCAGCTGGGGATAAACATAATAAAATAAAATAAAGATGACTAAGCAAATAAAGATCACTAAAGAGGAGTACAGATGCACTTCACTCAGCTCCACAAGGTGCTCCTGTGCGGTAGGAGGCGAAGCAGGGCGCGATCCAGTGCGGTACAGTAGGCAAGGGCATCAGGGATAGGCCCAATCCACGCGGCGACCCCAGAAAACCCATAATTTGACGCCTCAAGCGTCAAAATCGCAATAAAAGCTGAAAAAAAGGCTAGTTAAGCCTAAAAAGCTATATCAATGGGGGTAAGGTATAGCTGAATGATGTCATAAGCAAAAAAGATTATAAAATACTATTAAATACTATACTATACATTAAATACTATACATTAAAAGGCTAAATAGAACCTAAGTATACCTAAAAATATCTTAAAAAGCTAAAAAAAAAAAAAAAAGATAAAAGGCTAAAAAAAACCAAAGGTAGCCAATTTTTTTTAGTCTTTTTAGCTCTGTTTTGGCTTTTTTAGCTACTTTTCGGAATAATTAGTATTTCATTGCAAATGTTGCATGCGTAGCATTTTGCAACATTGGTTTTTCCTCGATTTTGGTATGGATATTTATGGGCATTCGATGTCCCCGAGTCGATTGGGCCTACCCCTGAGGCACCAGCGCCCTGCACAGCTCCGCTATGCCTAACTCCTCTTTGATCATCTTTGCTCAAACCGCTTGCATTTAAAGCAATGTCTGAGTAGGGGAATAATCGTACGAACACTGCAGCTTAAGTAAACCCAATTTTCACCTTGGTAGGTAAAAATGGGGAGCTAAAGGTCAGGAGTAAACGAGGATTTGGAGTATCAGGCGAGTTCCAACGAGGGGGAAATCTATATGTTTGCAACGGAATATTTTTTCTGCAGGAATTTCTTAAAATGACAGAAGTATCTTCATTTTTCTGTTCTAAAGAATAAATAGTGACTTTCGATGTGTTTCTTATTTCATCAGGAGTGGAAATAAGAAGAATGTTTCCGAGAGACCTTAAGGATGACCTTGGTTTAATAACGCTTTTTCTTTAATAGACCTTTCCATAAAAAAAAAATTTAAACCACAAGCTTCGTTTCCACGAATGAGCAGATATAACAATAAAACAAACGAAACATAAAAGTAAATAACAGGATGGGCTTGAAAGGCGTATATTTCATAAGGAAGGGTAATCATTCTCCCTACAACAGGTTAGAGGCTATAGAGACCACACAACCCCCCGGACCCCACCCCGTAGGGTAGGCTGTGGATGTGGCCACGTGAAGATACTCCCGGAACTCTACGCCGCTTTACCCCACGTGTGCCAAATGGCACCTTATATATCTTCACGTAGAGCCCTAGATTATACACCAAAGTGATGAAGAACCTTCTCAGTGGCTAGCCAAGGATTGGGTTTTCTACAATTGGACCGGGCGGCCAATTGTAAAGAACCCGAGCTAAAGGACCGGTTTTTCTCCTGTACCCTCATCCCAGGGAAAGAAATATGAGGTGAGCAGAAGACTCATGCGTGAAGAGGCACTGGATAGCCCCAGGGGCTGTGACGGGAAAACAGGGAGGACAACTTACCTACAAGTACTTTAAGGGACTGATGGGTGGGAATTCAAAAAAATAAGATGGAAACTGTGGTAAAGAAGGTAGATTGAAAAGAAAGAAAATTAATATGAAAAGAAAGGGGAAAGGATGAAGATTGAAAGATTACGTATGTTAATAGCCATTGTTCCAATTAGTTTATATATTGGTGTATTTTTGGAGGGACTTTGAGTTGTTATGTGAAGTCGTCTGCATAACTATTAATATTAATATAACTTTAATATTAATAATAACTATTAATATGGAGATAGATGAGAGTTGTGGCATATCGTGCATAAAAAGATTGAAGTGTTGATAATAAGATGGCGCCTTGGGGAACTCCATTATATAAAGTGTATGTTCTAGAGGTGTGGCGTCCTTGTATGCCTTGGGGAACTCCGTCATATAACGTGTATGTTCTAGAGGTGTAGCGTCCTTGTATGCCTTGGGAAACTCCATCATATAACGTGTATGTTCTAGAGATGTAGCGTCCTTGTATGCCTTGGGGAACTCCGTCATAAAACGTGTATGTTCTAGAGGTGTAGCGTCCTTGTATGCCTTGGGGAATTCCGTCATATAACGTGTATGTTCTAGGGGTGTGGTGTCCTTGTATGCCTTGGGGAACTCCGTCATATATAACGTGTATGTTCTAGAGGTGTGGCGTCCTTGTATGCCTTGGGGAACTCCGTCATATAACGTGCATGTTATAGGGGTGTGGCGTCCTTGTATGCCTTGGGAAACTCCGTCATATATAACGTGTATGTTCTAGAGGTGCGGCGTCCTTGTATGCCTTGGGGAACTTCGTCATATAACGTGTATGTTCTAGAGGTGTGGCGTCCTTGTATGCCTTGGGAAACTCCATCATATAACGTGTATGTTCTAGGGGTGTAGCGTCCTTGTATGCCTTGGGGAACTCCGTCATAAAACGTGTATGTTCTAGAGATGTGGCGTCCTTGTATGCCTTGGGAAACTCCATAATATAACGTGTATGTTCTAGAGGTGTGGATTGGGGAACTCCGTCATATAACGTGTATGTTCTAGAGGGGTGGCGTCCTTGTATGCCTTGGGAAGCTCCATCATATAACGTGTATGATCTAGAGGTGTGGCGTCCTTGTATGCCTTGGGGAACTTCGTCATATAACGTGTATGTTCTAGAGGTGTGGCGTCCTTGTATGCCTTGGAGAACTCCATTATATAACGTGTATGCTCTAGAGGTGTGGCGTCCTTGTATGCCTTGGGGAACTCCGTCATATAACGTGTATGTTCTAGAGGTGTGGCGTCCTTGTATGGGGAACTCCGTCATATAACGTGTATGTTCTAGAGGTGTGGCGTCCTTGTATGCCTTGGGGAACTCCGTCATATAACGTGTATGTTCTAGAGGTGTGGCGTCCTTGTATGCCTTGGGGAACTTCGTCATAAAACGTGTATGTTCTAGAGGTGTAGCGTCCTTGTATGCCTTTGGGAACTCCGTCATATAACGTGTATGTTCTAAAGGTGTGGCGTCCTTGTATGCCTTGGGGAACTCCGTCATATATAACGTGTATGTTCTAGAGGTGTGGCGTTATGCCTTGTGGAACACCGTCATATATAACGTGTATGTTCTAGAGGTGTAGCGTCCTTGTATGACAGTCATATAACGTGTATGTTCTAAAGGTGTGGCGTCCTTGGTATGCCTTGGGCAACTCCGTCATATATAACGTGTATGTTCTAGAGGTGTGGCGTCCTTGTATGCCAGCAAGAACTCCGTCATACCAACGTGGCATGTATGTTCTAGAGGGGTATGGCGATCGCCCATGCCTTGGAGCTCCATCATATAACGTGTATGTTCTAGAGGTGTGGCCTTGTATGCCTTGGGGAACTTCGTCATATAACGTGTATGTTCTAGAGATGTGGCGTCCTTGTATGACTAGGAACTCGTCATATAACATGCCATGTTCTAGAGGTGTGGCGTCCTTGTATGCCTTGGGAACTCCGTCATGTAACGTGTATGTTCTAGAGTGTGGCGTCCTTATGCCTTGAAACTCCGTCATATATACATGCTGTGTTCTAGGGTGTGGCGTCCTTATGCCTTGGGAACTCCGTCATATAACGTGTATGTTCTAAGGGGTGGCGTCCTTGTATGCCTTAGGAAACTCCGTCATATAACGTGTATGTTTTAGGGGTGTGGCGTCCTTATGCCTTGGGCAACTCCGTCATATATAACGTGTATGTTCTAGAGTTGTGGCGTCCTATGCCTTGGGAAACTCCGTCATATAACGTGTATGTTCTAGAGGTGTGCCGTCCTTATGCCTTAGGAAACTCCTATCATATAACGATGCATATATTCAGAGGTGCGTGAAGTCACTCTATATGCCAGGAACTATGATATATAACGTGCCATGTTTCTAAGTGTAAATCTTGCTCTGAAATAATCGAATAACAGTGTATGTTCTAGAGGTATGGCGTCCTTGTATGCCTTGGGAACTTCGTCATATAAATATGTTCTGAAAGGTGGCATCTTCCATAATGCGAAACTCATCATATAACATCATATAACAAGAGGTATTAACGTCTTGTTTTGAGAACTCATCCTCATCATGTATCTTTTGAAATCATGGCATCTGTTTGTTTTGAAATAATATCAACATGTATTTCTATTGGGTGTAGCGTCATATAGCCTTTGCCAGAACTCCATATATAACGTCAACATAATTCTAGGTGGCCAATAAAATCTTGCATGCCACATAGAACTCAAATATATAACATCTGTATCATTCTAAGGAGTGTAATGTGTACTTAGAGAACTCCGTCATATAACGCGTGTATGTTCTAGGGTGTGGCGTCCTTGTATGCCTTAGAACTCAAAGTATACCAACGTGTAGTTCTAAAGGTGTGGCGTCCTTGTATGCCTTGGAAACTCCATCATATAACTTGTATGTTCTAGGGGTGTGGCGTCCTTGTATGCCTTGGGGAACTCCGTCATACAACGTGTATGTTCTAGAGGGGTGGCGTCCTTGTATGCCTTGGGGAACTCCGTCATGTAACGTGTATGTTCTAGGGGTGTGGCGTCCTTGTATGCCATGAACCGTCATATAACGTGTATGTTCTAAGGGTGTGTCCTTGTATGCCTTGGGAAACTCCATCATATAACGTGTATGTTCCAGAAGTTGTGGCGTCCTTGTATGCCTTGGGAACTCCGTCATATAACGTGTATGTTCTAGAAGATGTGGCGTGCCATGCGCCAGGAACTCCGTCATATAACGTGTATGTTCTAAAGGTGTGGCGTCCTTGTATGCCTTGGGGAACTCCGTCATATAACGTGTATGTTCTAGAGGTGTGGTGTCCTTGTATGCCTTGGGAACTCCATCATATAACGTGTATGTTCTAAGGTGTTGAAAAATATATATGTGCGCCAAAGATAATATACAACGTGTCTCATTCTCGAAGTGTGAAAATATATATCTAGGGAACTCATCATATCGCGTCATATGCTCACAGGTGTGTCTTATATGCCTTGAAGAACTCCGTCATATAACGTGTATGTTTTAGGGGTGTGGCGTATGCCTTGGAGAACTCCATTATATAACGTGTATGCTCTAGAGGTGTGGCGTCCTTGTATGCCTTGGGGAACTCCGTCATATAACGTGTATGTTCTAGGGTGTGGCGTCTTATATGCATAGACTCATCCTATAACATGCATGTTCTAGGTGTGAAAATATACGTGCCGCGAAGATTTTGTCATAAAACGTGTATCATTCTAGAGGTGTAGCGTCTTATGCCTTGGGAACTCCGTCATATAACCTGTATGTTTCTAAAGTGCGAAAATCATACATATGCGCCGAGGAACTGTCATATAACGTGTGTTACAGAGATGTGGCGTCGCCCTGTACCTTAATGAACACCATCATATATCGCGTGTATGTTCTAGAAGGTGTGGCGTCCTTGTGTGTATCAGGGAACTCCAATGCCATAAGCATGTATGTTTCTAAAGATGGCATCCTTATGTGCTGTGAGCAACTCCGTCATATATAACGTACGTGTATGTTCTAGAGGTGTAGCGTCCTTGTATGCCTTAGGGAACTCCGTCATATAACGTGTATGTTCTAGAGGGGTGGCGTCCTTGTATGCCTTAGGGAACTCTGTCATATATAACGTGTATGTTCTAGAAGTGTGGCATCAGCATTATGAAACTCAAAATATATAACATGTATGTTCTAAGGTGTGGCATATATATTTACAGAGAACTCAATGTAAAGCATGTGTGTTCTAAGAATGTTTAAATCTTATATGCCTTGGGAAACTCCCATCATATAACGTGTATGTTCTAGAGGTGTGCCGTCCTTGTATGCCTTGGGAAACTCCATCATATAACGTATATGTTCTAGAGGTGTGGCGTCCTTGTCTGCCTTGGGGAACTTCGTCATATAACGTGTATGTTCTAGGGGTGTGGCGTCCTTGTATGCCTTGGGGAACTCCGTCATATAACGTGTATGTTCTAGAGGTGTAGCGTCCTTGTATGCCTTGGGGAACTCCGTCATATAACGTGTATGTTCTAGAGGTGTGGCGTCCTTGTATGCCTTGGGGAACTCCGTCATATAACGTGTATGTTCTAGGGGTGTGGCGTCCTTGTATGCCTTGGGGAACTCCGTCATATAACGTGTATGTTCTAGAGGGGTGGCGTCCTTGTATGCCTTGGGGAACTCCGTCATATATAACGTGTATGTTCTAGAGGTGTGGCGTCCTTGTATGCCTTGGAGAACTCCGTCATATAACGTGTATGTTCTAGGGGTGTGGCGTCCTTGTATGCCTTGGAAACTCCATCATATAACGTGTATGTTCTAGGGATGTGGCGCCCTTGTATGCCTTGGGGAACTCCGTCATAAAACGTGTATGTTCTAGAGATGTGGCGTCCTTGTATGCCTTGGGAAACTCCCATCATATAACGTGTATGTTCTAGAGGTGTGGCGTCCTTGTATGCCTTGGGAAACTCCATCATATAACGTATATGTTCTAGAGGTGTGGCGTCCTTGTCTGCCTTGGGGAACTTCGTCATATAACGTGTATGTTCTAGGGGTGTGGCGTCCTTGTATGCCTTGGGGAACTCCGTCATATAACGTGTATGTTCTAGAGGTGTGGCGTCCTTGTATGCCTTGGGAAACTCCATCATATAACGTGTATGTTTTAGGGGTGTGGCGTCCTTGTTTGCCTTGGAGAACTCCGTCATATAACGTGTATGTTCTAGAGGTGTGGTGTCCTTGTATGCCTTGGGGAACTCCGTCTTATAACGTGTATATTTCGGGGTGTGGCAATCATGGCCATGCCTTAGGGAACTCATCTTTAGCATGTGTATGTTCTAGAATTATGGCGTCCTTATATGCCTTAGGGAACTCCAATGTATAACGTGTGTCTAGGGGTGTGGCGTCCTTGTATGCCTTGAGGAACTCATATAACGTGTATGTTCTAGAAGTGTGGCGTCCTTGTATGCCTTGGGGAACTCCGTCATATAACGTGTATGTTCTAGAGGTGTGGTGTCCTTGTATGCCTTGGGGAACTCCGTCATATAACGTGTATGTTCTAGAGGTGTGGCGTCCTTGTATGCCTTGGGGAACTCCGTCTTATAACGTGTATGTTCTAGAGGTTTGGCGTCCTTAATTGTATGACTCTAGGTGTACGACCGAATAAGAAATTTGCTATTATTTTTTTTATCATTGTTTATTCGAGTTTAAAGCTTTGCCTATTAAAAGGTGACGTGGGACTGTATCGAATGCTTTGTTTGTATATATTGCTACTAGGAGATTGCGAGAGGGTGGCAGGTTTTGTGTCAGATCGGTTAAGTGGTGTGATGATGGAGTGTTTCTGTATGGAACTATGTTGTGTATTTGAAAAGGGATATAGGAAGAGATTCGGTTCAGGATTAATATTTCAAAAACTTTACATATTGTATATATTTATGGCTGTGTTAACAAAAGGGAACTGGTTTATGTTACTTAGTTACATATTAACAAAACATTTAATAAAGTCCCCCATGGATGCTATTTCAGGATGATGCACAAATTCTCACACTATGGAACAGAGATGGGCAAAATCGTTCATGACTCCGAACGACGAGTCACCAAAGAATTTCGACCACCCAAATGGTAAAATCATATGAAAAGATCCAACATTAGCTAGACACTGCTGCGAAACGCTAGCAAGATTTTCCACATAGTCTGGCGAAATGGCATCATTCTTTCATATCGATTTGCCATTTGTTCGTCCAAGTTCGGAGCCGTTATGACCGATTTTGCCATTTCTATTAAGAAATAGGTAGAGTGGCTTCTAATTGGATAAAAAAAAATTGGTTGAATAACAGAAGACAATAATTAAATGAGGAAATAAAAAGTAGGATTTCTAATGTTGTTGATGATACTAAATTGATTACTTCTGTTGTGAATCTTGAAAGTTGTATGTTAAGTGCAGCATGACGTTGATAAAAACCTCTTGGTTGGGCTGATAAGTGTCAAATGAATTCTCACACCAAAAGTGTAGCGTTTTAAAACATTGGTAACTCAAATAAGAATTTAATATGACAAGACTATTTTTAAAAATTAAAAATTAAAATAATTTGTGGGTGTGATACAATTATAAGTAATTTGAGAGTAGATCATAGCTTAGGACGTGTGGTAACAAAGCTAACAAAGGAGCAATGGGTTAATGAGGAACTTCATAAGAGTAATGTTAGGTCGTTAATTGAATATTAGCATAAATTTGCAGTACATACCTAAGAAAGAGCTCGTGTTAAAAGGCAATAAAACAAAGTTACAAGGATGATTTGTGGTTTTGTAAATAGAGTTGGATGACATTGTTAAGAAACGGACAATTTTTTGTGTTAAGATTTTTTAGAGGGTAAATGATCCAGTTTATAAAAATTTTCTCGTCCTTCAACTCTGTTGAGAGTAACTGTAAAATTGTGTCAACCTTCTGTATATAAGGGTAATTTGGGTTTAAAAATAATTAGTTTGAGTTGCTTGTAAAAATAAAGTATTAAATTAAGTTCCAATTGAGTCATCAGTATCTTCGTTCATATTTATTTGAAATTCTATTTCATTAATCTTTAATTTAATTATTTTTATTCAACATAATTAAATTTGGAAGAATAAAAACCACTTAATATAGAATTTTATTACCCCTAATTAGTTAATAAAACATCTACTATACATTTTGCACAACACTAATTCCTTTCCATCTCTAATTCTACATTATTTGCTCTGATGTCTTCTGCAAACGTCGTCTTCTCTCATTTAGAACAGAATTGAATCACACTTATCCAATCCAAAATTCATTCTAATTTCTACTCCTAAATTACTTGCTACATTTACACGTCTTTCTGTTTGATGCGAAAATTGACTTCATTTATATAAAAGAGGTAAGAGATTTTTATCACTTCTCTGATTTAGGATTTATTTCATAATAATCAAAATTATCATTCTTGCCTAAATAATTACCGTCAGTTTAATTTTCCGTTTGCATTTTTAATTTCGTTCATTTCTTTATTTATTGTGCCAGTTTCATGATTCTTAAGAATGTGTTTATTTAAATATCTTTTATCATTATATTCGTAGCTGCACTAAGAACATTTAAATAATTTCAAATTGCTGTGAGTTAACAGATGACGCTTTAAGTCACTTTTCCGATTACATTCATAGTCACAATCAGAACATTTAAATAATTTCAAATTGCTGTGAGTTAACAGGTGAAGCTTTAAGTTACCTTTATGATTACATTCATAGTCACAATCAGAACATTTAAATAATTTCAAATTGCTGTGAGTTAACAGATGACGCTTTAAGTCACTTTTCCGATTACATTCATAGTCACAATCAGAACATTTAAATAATTTCAAATTGCTGTGAGTTAACAGATGACGCTTTAAGTCACTTTTCCGATTACATTCATAGTCACAATCAGAACATTTAAATAATTTCAAATTGCTGTGAGTTAACAGGTGAAGCTTTAAGTGACCTTTTTGATTACATTCATAGTCACAATCAGAACATTTAAATAATTTCAAATTTCTGTGAGTTAACAGGTGTTGCTTTAAGTGACCTTTTTGATTACATCCATAGTCACAATCAGAACATTTAAATAATTTCAAATTGCTGTGAGTTAACAGGTGTTGCTTTAAGTGACCTTTTTGATTACATCCATAGTCACAATCAGAACATTTAAATAATTTCAAATTGCTGTGAGTTAACAGGTGAAGCTTAAAGTTATCTTTATGATTACATTCATAGTCACAATCAGAACATTTAAATAATTTCGAATTGCTGTGAGTTAGCAGATGAATTTTTAAGCTAGCTTTCTGATTACATTCAAAGTCACAATCAGAACATTTAAATAATTTCAAATTGCTGTGAGTTAACAGATGACGTTTTAAATCACCTTTCCAATTACATTCAAAGTCACAATCAGAACATTTAAATAATTTCGAATTGCTGTGAGTTAGTAGATGACGTTTTAAAGCACCTTTGCGATTACTTTCATAAATGCAATGGGTACACTTAAATTTTCTTTTCTCATGTATCTTTAAATGGCTCGTCAACTCGACTTTGTTTTCAAAAGTAAAATTACAATATCTGCAACTAAGGTAATCCTGACAATTCTCTTCAATGGCTTGATCAAAAGTTACTGACGTTAAAGGTCTGCTTCCAGAACTTTTCACTTTGGAACCTTGTTCACCTTGATCAGCGACACCAATGAGGCTCTGTAGAAGAGAGAAATGAAAAATTTAAAATATGAATGCAGAAGAAATTTCAAATACTTTAATTAAGGAAATTACTTAAAAATATAACATTATTTATTTACAAAACATCTTTTGAAGTTAAAAGAATTATAAAATTGACCAATAATTGATAACCTAAATTTACCTCAGTAACTCTTTACAAAGAATAAAAATATTAAAAAAAAATCAATATTAATTTAGTGTATTATAATAGCTTTTTTTTTTTTTTTTTTTTTTTTTTCTCTCTCTCTCTCTCTCTCTCTCTCTCTCTCTCTCTCTCTCTCTCTCTCTCTCTCTCTCTCTCTCTCTCTCTCTCTCTCTCTCTCTCTCTCTCTCTCTCTCTCTCTCTCTCTCTCTCTCTCTCTCTCTCTCTCTCTCTCTCTCTCTCTCTCTCTCTCTCTCTCTCCCTCTCCCTCTCTCTCTCTCTCTCTCTCTCTCTCTCTCTCTCTCTCTCTCTCTCTCTCTCTCTCTCTCTCTCTCTCTCTCTCTCTCTCTCTCTCTCTCCCTCTCCCTCTCCCTCTCCCTCTCCCTCTCTCTCTCCCCTCTCTCTCTCTCTCTCTTTCTCTCTCTCCTCTCTCTCTCTCTCCTCTCTCTCTCTCTCTCTCTCTCTCTCTCTCTCTCTCTCTCTCTCTCTCTCTCTCTCTCTCTCTCTCTCTCTCTCTCTCTCTCTCTCTCTCTCTCTCTCTATATATATATATATATATATATATATATATATATATATATATATATATATATATATATATATATATTAGTGATGGGATGATTAATCGTCACCGTCAAATTTTTTTTCAATCGTCATCGGCAATTTTTGCCGATTAACTAAACAAATATTAAGAATTTTTTAATAGGCAACGTGGGGTCTTTAAAGACCCCAGGTATATCCCTTCCCCCAAAATCCATCTGTAAAAAGGAGGCTCTTAGTCTGAAGTTTGATATTTGTGACTCATTTTCAGTATGCTCTGTGCTCTTGACGTGGTAGGGGATGTGTTGCTCTATGTCTAATAGTTTTTGCGTAATGGAGAATTTGGGGGCCAGGCAGTCCCCACATTACCTATTATGGTCTTAGCTTTTAAAAACAGTATATGATGGTTTCATTTGTGTTTTTAGTGTAAATAGTGTACTATATAGTGTAATGTGTGTGTTTTAGTGTAAATATTGTACTATAATAGTGTAGTGTTTGTGTTTTTTATGTAATATCCCTTTGAGAGAGAGAGAGAGGAGTTAGTTATATATGCATGCAACCTCGGAGTTATACTGCGACGTCAGCAGTTTTGATATTTTAGGGTTATATATATATATATATATATATATATATATATATATATATATATATATATATATATATATATATATATATATATATATATATATATATATATATATATATATATATATATATATATATATATTTATATATATACTCTATATATCTCTCATATATAAGTTTACAGTTGACTTCTTTCAAACATTCCTCTAAACCTTCTCCTATTGCTGAAAATGTTAATTCCTATTTAGAATTATTCGGGCTCTTTTTTGATGATTCGTTTGTCTCGAAACTTGTTATGTACACTAACAAGTACATGGAGAATTTGCAGCAAAAATATAAAACTAAAAATGCAACAATAGCAAAAGCAACAGTTGTGGAGATGAAAGCATTTATAGGAGTACTAATTTTCAGTGGTGTGAAGAAATATAATCACGTTACTACTGGAGAAATTTGGAACGTACGGTATGGCCGTGGGACTTACGGAGCAGCAATGACCGAGAGAAGATTTTGTTTTCTGCTTCGGTCACTCCAATTTGATGACCTCGATACTAGAGCTGAAAGAAGAGAGGAAGGATAAATTTGCTTAGGGAGCTTTGGAACGAATTTGTTAACAAATGCACCAGAAACTACAACCCCGGAAAATATATCACTGTCGATGAGCAGTTATTAGGGTTTCGAGGAAGGTGTCCCTTCAAGCAGTATATAGCCAACAAACCCGCAAAATATGGAGTGAAAATACTGATGGCTTGCGACGCAAAAACACATTATATGGTCAACGCTCTCCCGTATCTTGGAACGCACACGAAACCTCCGAAAGACATGCTCCTATGAGAATATTTCACCGCAGAATTATTGAAACCTTACTATGATACGTATAGGTCATTAACAACAGACAACTTTTTACGACATAAATTAGCATCAATTTTACTGAAAAAGAAGATAACACTCTGTGGCACACTCAGAAAGAAATCATATGTTCCTGAGGTAATGTTAGAAACAAAGAAAAGAAAACTTTTTAGCTCTAGTTTCCTCTTTGATCAACAGACCACATTGGTTTCGAATATGGTCAAAAAGAATAAAGTTGTGCCTCTCCTCTCAACAGAGCATCAGGATAATTCAATAGGACCAAAAAATAAGCCAAACATCATCCTGCATTACAACAAGACCAAAGGTGAGGTGGATTCTCTTTATATAGTTATGGAAGACTATATATTATTGGAAGACACTTTACTCAAGTAAATTGTTTCTTTACTTTGAAATTATATATATATATATATATATATATATATATATATATATATATATATATATATATATATATATATATATATATATATATATATATATATATATATATATATATATATATATA
>JABUQX010144257.1:0-7500 GCA_015478945.1 Trachelipus rathkii
TTTATTACATCTATGCATTGAATTATCATCAGAATATCCATCAATATCATACCGAAGCACAAGCGCTTCATATATATATATATATATATATATATATATATATATATAATATGGAAAATAAGTATCTGGCAACTGAACCGACGAATCATCTGATATTGAAAGCTCTCGCTGACGAAAACAGCTGACGTGTCGTTTTACCGTGTACGTACTTTTAAAAACAGGTTGAGGTACACTCACATGTATCTACATACATGCACGGTTATTTTACGTTCATGTATGACTATGACGCACGCAGCTTATCGTCGTACGAAAGGAATGCTCTAACAAATTATTATTATTATTATTATTTATTATTATTATTATTATTATTATTATTATTATTATAATATCTTAATACCATTAAAATAAATCTAAAATAATAGAATAAGCTTATTCCTTTATATTACTTAAATAATTGTCTGCTACAACGCCTCCATTATTTCCCCTTTCCCCCACCCCCATGTTATCCATCTGAGAAAGAACGATTTTCCTGTTCTTGTATTCCCCCCAATCTCCCCTAACCAACCCAAACTTCTCCCAACCCCTTTCAACTCTCCCCCCTTTAGACCTTTACCGCAAAGAATCATTATAAAAGTTGGGGGAGTGGGAGGGATTGTATTGCTGTTTTGCGCTAGTTAGGGATAGTTTGCACAAATTGACGTACATATACAACAGCAAATGACACAGTTTATCTTATTATTGACACTATTAACCTATTATTTAACATACGAGAAATTTTTTTTTCGACCCCCAAAGGTCGATACAGAATTCAGAAGGGTCGGTGGGTGGTCGAAAATTTATCACGAGTGAATTTTTGAGTCGATTGAGAACATTTCATACAGGCAGTAAGAATAAAAGTGTTATGAATAAATTGTATGATGTGGAAAACAAAGTTCAGTTGTTTATTTAATATACACAATATTAGTGTCCTTGATTAGCAGTGTTAGGGTGACGTTTTCAACCTTTATCTTTTTGTTTACAATTTGATTTAAAATAAACAATAATGTCAGCCTTAGAACCTAAAAAGAAGTGCCGACGATATTCAGTAGACTATTTGAAACTTGGATTCATACCTTCGCCTATGAATGAAACAAAGCCTTTGTGTCTTATATGTGAAAAGGAATTTAGTAATGATGCCATGAAACCTTCAAAAATGAAAGATCACTTTCAAAGAATTCACCCTGATAAGATAGATAATATTGATTTATTTAGAAGTTTGAAAGAAAAATATAAAAAGTCCACCAAATATTTTATCATTCATCAGAAAGCTATTCTGGCTGAAAATGAGGAAATACGACAGTGAATCCGTAAAGGTTAGGAGCTAGTTTATGGAAACTTTGCTTGAGAAGATATCAAAATGACTTCAAAAGATGGTAAAGTTGGTTAATTTATTTTAATTATATAAAATTGTACTTTTATTTGACATATTTTTATTACCTTATTCTTTACTTTAACCTAGGGTTGGCTGATGCACCTGGTGCTGTGCAGTGCGTGGTGCGCTCATTTTGGTGCGGTGCTCAAAATTCAGGTGCTCACTCAACCCAACTCCAGCGGAGTTAAGCTCCACCATTTATAATTTCCAGGTTCCTACCCAATGATTTTAAAATAAACCTTTAAAATTAATTAAATTAAATTAATTAACCTCTTAAAAAATATATATTTTTAATTTTCTCTCAGGCTCTAACCCCCAAATTTTTTTCCTCTCTGACTCCACCCAAATTACACCTTGTGGGGTTCCACAGCTCCGTCTCTCGGCATCGCAGCTTTGATTTTAACCTCGTAAAATTTAGAAAAGTGGAAGGTAAGCAAAAAAACGTTGGCTGATATAAAATTATCAGTCTTATCGAAAGTACAAAGATTAAGAATCAAAGTCCATGTTTGTAACTAAGTTGTAGCATATTATATATATATATATATATATATATAGGTAAATCTAAAGATATATATATATATATATATATATATATATATATATATATATATACTATATATATATATATATATATATATATATATATATATATATATAGGCAAATTTGTAGAAACTGTACTGTGACTAGTGAGGATATAGTCAACCACCTCACAAGGCTGGCGTACAACCTGAACCTCCTAAGTTTCCTGATCACAAACTGGTATAATATAGAAGAGAGAGTGTTTAGGTTAAGTTAGGTACCTCAGTAGTCACAGTACAGTTTCTACAAATTTGCCTAATATATATATATATATATAACATATATATATATAACATATATATATATATATATATATATATATATATATATATATATATATATATATATATATATATATATATATATATATATATATATATATATATATGTGAAACTAAAGAAGTTATCCGCATGATATCTCGAAAACTAAGATAGGTACAAGAGAAACTGATAACATATATGGAATCAGCGTATGAAATTTATATGAAAATGAAAAAAAAATTTACTTTTTTTTTTTTTTATATCTCAAAACTACGATAGGTACAAAACTAATAACATATTTAGAATCAGCATATGAAACACTAAATTAAAAGATTTTTTTTTTTTTTTTTTAACTAAAGAATACCCCAGAAAGTAAACCACCAAAGATGCAAAGGAGTCAGGATCTCGCCTCCTGGGAGGGGACGACAGGGTAGGACTATTTCCCCCACTCCGGGGAGGGTCTCCGGAACCCCCGCTCTTTGGTATTTGGGTGTCGCGGGGGTTCCTCCGCCCCTCCCCCTACGGGGTATGGAAAACGTCCCCCTCTGTCCACCGTGCTCCGAGCCCCTAAAAATTTTATGCATGATTTCATACATATGTTATTGTTTTCATTCTACCTGTGTAGTTTGGAGATATAAAAATTAAAAAAATTAATTTTTTTTTTTTTTTTGCGGCCCTATAAACCCGCTGATTCCAGTATATGTTATCGGTGCTAACTTTAACAGTTTTCGGTATCATGCAGTACTCTTTAGTTGACCATATAACATATATATATATATATATATAGCATATATATATATATATATATATATATATATATATATATATATATATATATATATATATATATATATATATATATATATATATATAATCAGGTTTATAAATAAATAATGACAAAAAATAAATTTGATAAAGAACAAAACCAAATAAATATATTAAAGTTAACATTAAACAATATAAAGAAAATGATAAATAAATAAATTAGAAATAAAAATACAATAAAAAGAAAATGAAATCCAGATAATAATAAAGAGAAGTGTTTGTGTTAAGATAGTATTAGAGAAAAACATAAAAATAAAAAAAATATAAAATATGTACAGAAAGAATTATATATATATATATATATATATATATATATATATATACATAAATGAATGTCTATGCCATATATATATATATATATATATATACTATACTATATACCGTGGAACAATCGGTAGAGCGACAAAGTCGCATGGCAAGGGCGCGGGTTCAGATCCAAGTCCGGTTAGGTAGAAATTACCTAGAAAAGTTCCCCTCCTTGAATAGGGCTATACCCGTGAAGTTAAAACTTTGATAATATATATAAAAAAATATATAAATAACCAACTGAAATCGCTATATATATATATATATATATATATATATATATATATATATATATATATATATATTTTTATATATATTTATTTTGGCAGCTTGCTCTCTCTCTCACGGAGAATAGATTTTGCATAATTCCGGAATGAAATAGAAGTTGCGTGGGTCTCTCTCTCTCTCTCTCTCTCTCTCTCTCTCTCTCTCTCTCTCTCTCTCTCTCTCTCTCTCTCTCTCTCTCTCTCTCTCTCTCTCTCTCTCTCTCTCTCTCTCTCTCTCTCTCTCTCTCTCTCTCTCTCTCTCTCTCTCTCTCTCTCTCTCTCTCTCTCTCACAGCCTATCTCCTCTCTCTCTCTCTCTCTCTCTCTCTCTCTCTCTCTCTCTCTCTCTCTCTCTCTCTCTCTCTCTCTCTCTCTCTCTCTCTCTCTCTCTCTCTCTCTCTCTCTCTCTCTCTCTCTCTCTCTCTCTCTCTCTCTCTCTCTCTCTCTCTCTCTCTCTCTCTCTCTCTCTCTCTCTCTCTCTCTCTCTCTCTCTCTCTCTCTCTCTCTCTCTCTCTCTCTCTCTCTCTCTCTCTCTCTCTCTCTCTCTCTCTCTCTCTCTCTCTCTCTCTCTCTCTCTCTCTCTCTCTCTCTCTCTCTCTCTCTCTCTCTCTCTCTCCTCTCTCTCTCTCTCTCTCTCTCTCTCTCTCTCTCTCTGCTGAACTCGAGACCGAATTGTCAATGGAAAATTAATAAATAAATAAATAATAATAAAAATAAATAAATTAAAAATAAGTAAATAAATAAATAGTAAATGTTTAATTATGCATATATTTTCTCCGCATTAAGCGTTGACACCGGCTTGACCTGGCACCGCAGTGGTGCACACCAGATCTAGTAACGGATAGAGTTTGCTACATGGTATCTCCCTCAAACTTGACACACCGTTTAGGGGTGACGTAACCTCGTCGTATACGTGGTTACGTGGCCGTGCACGGAGGGGGTGCAAGCCCCAAACCTTGGATATTGACGTAGAAGGCTGAGCGTGGTGCCGCTAGCGCCAGTGCTCGTCTACAACGAGGTTGCGTGTCATGCGCGTAGGGGTGCTGGCTCAAGTAGAAATGATCGTAAGAACGATGAAGCTTGATACCACCGCTGCGCCAGGTATCCTCGCTGCAGCCGAAATTAAATGGCCGTAAACCCCGGAGGGGGTGCTGGCCCCCTCCAAGTAGGAAATGGCCGTACAATGATGAAATTTGGTATACATCCTTATAATGTATCCTCGGTACAGCCCGAGTAAAGTGACGCTATGCCCATATGGTGTTGGGGCTGAGCCCCAATACCTTGAAAATGATTATAGAAGGATGAAACTTGGTATACACCCTTCTTATAAGGTATTCTCGGTGCAGCCAAGGTAATATGACCCTACGCCTATTGAAGGAAGGGGCTGTGCCCCAAATCCTTGGAAATTGACACAGGACGAAACGTGGTATACACCTTTCTTATAAGGTAACTTCGTCGCACACGAAGTTACGTGTCGCTAAGCTCACAGGGTGTTGGGGCTGAGCCCCAAAATCTTGGAAATTGGTGTAGAAGGATGAAATTTGGAGAGCACACAGAAGAGGAAGGATAAATAGGACTAGGAAGAGCACCGATGCATCTTACAAAGATAACCTGTTTTATAAAGGTTGAAGACTGACATTTCTATTTTCAAAATCTCGTTTTCTTTTTATAAACGTCAGCTAAAATATATATTTTGTCCTAATTTATTTTATGTTTCATTTTACATTTATTCTTTTTGTTTAATTTATTTTCAAATTTTTATTTATTTATTTTATTTACTTTAATTTATTTGCTTAAAAGATTTTGTTTTTACTAAAAATTTTATGCTTTTCATATTTATAACGTAAAAAAATTTGTTTTTACACACTCTAAAGCAATAAATCAATCCACCTACCCCACCCATGATCTATTGATTCAAGTCATATTTTGTATAACATAACACAAAACTTTTTATTTTTATTTTATGTTTAAAAAATATATATTTATACTAAAATTTTTATGCTTTTCATGTTTATAACGTAAAAAATTTCGTTTTTACACACCCTAAAGCAGTAAATCAGTAAATCAAACCACCAACCCCACCCCTCCTCCCCCTTCCTCCCACCTTCCCATGATCTATTGATATATTGTTTCAAGTCCCATTTCGAGTATCATTTCGGATAAACATAACATAAAAATAAGTTTTATACACTGATCAACGAATATATGCTAACGTAACAAAGTTTTCACATTAATAAAGCTAACATAGCATCACCTGAACTAAGAATATAATGTACAACGACAAACTTAAAATACCTTAAGCACGAATAAACTGCTAACATTAACATAGTTCTATACTTAGCAACAGTTGTTAATTTAAGCATTTATTCGTAGTTAGGGCGAAATCAAGCGTTCAGCTCGGAATAGGTGTTTAACCGTTTTCGCATTTATCGTGAAACGCTTTCCGCGTTTTTCGTGCGCAGCTTCAATAGTATAACCTAACAGATCTAAACACCCTAAACTACGAATAAATGCTTAAATTAACAACTGTTGCTAAGTATAGAACTATGTTAATGTTAGCAGTTTATTCGTGCTTAAGGTATTTTAAGTTTGTCGTTGTACATTATATTTTTAGTTCAGGTGATGCTATGTTAGCTTTATTAATGTGAAAACTTTGTTACGTTAGCATATATTCGTTGATCAGTGTATAAAACTTATTTTTATGTTATGTTTATCCAAAATGATACTAATGGGACTTGAAACAATATATCAATAGATCATGGGAAGGTGGGAGGAGGGGGGGGAGGAGGGGGGGGTTGGTGGTTTGATTTTGTGATTTACTGCTTTAGGGTGTGTAAAAACGCAAATTTTTACGTTATAAACATGAAAAGCATAAAAATTTTAGTATAAATATATATTCTTTTAAACAAAATAAAAATAAAAAGTTTTTTGTTATGTTATACAAAAATATGACTTGAATCAATAGATCATGGGTGGGGTAGGTGGATTGATTTGGTGTATTCAAATTTTGTTCAAATGAAGCATCAAAATTAGTAAGCAAAATACCAGTAAATAAGTAAATTAAATAAATAGATAAATAAAAAAAATTAAACAAAGAATAAATGTAAAATAAATATTAGTAAAATGGGTAATATTTTATGGCGTTATAAGACAGTTTGATAAATGTCAGATTTAACCTTACAAAACGATTGTATGAATACATCAGTACTCTCCATGGTTCTTATCATTTACTCTATATTTTCTGTTTCGTCATATACTGCTTAATTCAAGTGTTTGGGGCTCGGCCCCAACACCCTGTGAGTTTAGCGACACGGAACTTCGTGTGCGACGAGAGTTACCTTATAGAAGGTGTATGCCGTTTCTGTGTCAATTTCAAGTTTGGGGCTGGCCTTCAGCTAATAGGCGTAGGGTCATATTACCTTGGCTGCACCGAGAATACCTTATAAGAAGGGTGTATACCAAGTTTCATCCTTCTATAATCATTTTCAAGGTATTGGGGCTCAGCTCCAATACCATATGGGCATAGCGTCACTTTACTCGGGCTGTACCGAGGATACATTATAAGAAGGATGTATACCAAATTTCATCATTCTACGGTCATTTCCTACTTGGAGGGGGCCAGCACCCCCCTCCGGGGTTTACGGCCATTTAATTTCGGCTGCAGCGAGGATACCTTATATGAAGGGTGTATATCAAGTTTCATCGTTCTACGATCATTTCCTACTTGGAGGGGCCAGCACCCCCCTACGTGGGGTGCATGGCCACGTAACCTCGTTGTAGACGAGGTTACCTTATAAGAAGAGTGAATACCAAGTTTCAGCCTTCTACGTCAATATCCAAGGTTTGGGGCTT
>JABUQX010144257.1:10000-15000 GCA_015478945.1 Trachelipus rathkii
ATATATATGCTACAACTTAGTTACAAACATGGACTTTGATTCTTAATCTTTGTACTTTCGATAAGACTGATAATTTTATATCAGCCAACGTTTTTGTAGCTCCCATTTTTCTAAATTTTACGAGGTTGAAGTAGGCTGCGATATGAGAGACGGGCTGTGGAACCCCCACAGGTGTAATTTGGGTGGAGTCAGAGAGAAATTGGGGTTAGAGCCAGAGAGAAAATTAAAAAATATTTTTTAAAGATATTAAGCCAATTTAAGTTAATTAATTTTAAAAGTTTATTTTAAAATCATTGGGTAGGAACCTGGAAATTATAAAATGGTGGAGCTTAACTCCGCTGGAGTTGGGTTGAGTGAGCACCTGAATTTTGAGCACCGCACCAAAATGAGCGCACCACGCACCGCACAGCACCAGGTGCATCAGCCAACCCTAGGTTAAAGTAAAGAATAAGGTAATAAAAATATGTCAAATAAAAGTACAATTTTATATAATTAAAATAAATTAACCAACTTTACCATCTTTGAAGTCATTTTGATATCTTCTGCTAAAGTTTCCATAAAACTAGCCCTAACCTTTACGGATTCACTGTGTCGTATTTCATTTTCAGCCAGAATAGGTGCTTTCATGAATGATAAAATATTTGGTGGACTTTTATATTTTTCTTTCAAACTTCTAAATAAATCAATATTATCTATCTTATCAGGGTGAATTCTTTGAAAGTGATCTTTCATTTTTGAAGGTTTCATGGCATCATTACTAAATTCCTTTTCACATATGAGACACAAAGGCTTTGTTTCATTCATAGGAGAAGGTATGAATCCAAGTTTCAAATAGTCTACTGAATATCGTCGGCACTTCTTTTTAGGTTCTAAGGCTGACATTATTATTATTTTAAATCAAATTGTAAAACAAAAGATAAAGGTTGAAAACGTCACACCCCTAACACTGCTAATCAAGCGACACTATTTATTGTGTATATTAAATAAACAACTGAACTTTGTTTTCCACATCATACAATGTATTCATAACACTTTTATTCTTACTGCCTGCATGAAATGTTCTCAATCGACTCAAAAATTCACTCGTGATAAATTTTCGACCACCCACCGACCCTTCTGAATTCTGTATCGACCTTTGGGGGTCGAAAAAAAATTTCTCGTATGTTAAATAATAGGTTAATAGTGTCAATAATAAGATAAACTGTGTCATTTGCTGTTGTATATGTACGTCAATTTGTGCAAACTAGCTCCCTAACTAGCGCAAAAACAAGCAAATACAATCCCTCCCACTCCCCCAACTTTTATAATGATTCTTTGCGGTAAAGGTCTAAAGGGGGGAGAGTTGAAAGGGGTTGGGAGAAGTTTGGGTTGGTTAGGGGAGATTGGGGGGAATACAGAACAGAATCGTTCTTTCTCAAATGGATAACATGGGGGTGGAAGGGAAATAATGGAGGCGTTGTAGCAGACAATTATTTAAGTAAAAAGGAATAAGCTTATTCTATTATTTTAGATTTATTTTAATGGTATTAAGATATTATTATATTAATAATAATAATAATAATAATAATAATAATAATAATAATAATAATAATAAATAATAATTTGTTAGAGCATTCCTTGTGTTAGGTCCGTGTGTGTTTGTGGGAATGAACGTAAAAAATAACCGTGCATGTATGTAGATACATGTGAAGTGTACCTCAACCTGTTTTTAAAAGTACGTACACGAAAACGACACGTCAGCTGTTACCAAGGAGAGCTTTCAATATCAGATGATTCGGCTTATTCAGTTGCCAGATACTTATTTTTCCATATTATATATATATATATATATATATATATATATATATATATGTATATATATATATATTTATATATTATATATATATATATATATATATATATATATATATATATATATATATATATATGCTGCTACTATATGCTATATATCTTATATATATATATATATATATATATATATATATATATATATATACTATATATATATAAGATTACCATTCGTCCCAGTTAGCCCGATTTAGAAGAGAGTCCCGATTTCGTCCCGATTTTATGATACAAACTCAATTTTAACATGCTTTCGTATATTTTTAATATTTTTTAATGAATATATATATATATATATATATATATAACTAACTCTTATATATATATATATATATATATATATATATATATATATATATATACTATATACTATATATATATATATATATATATACTATATATACAATTATTAATCTTTGCTAATACATTTTTCAGGGCATGAGGTTTTGTCAATCGATATATACATTTTTTAAATTATCGCTCGATAGATAATATAATATATATATATATATATATATATATATATATATATATATAATAACCTTATATATATATATATATATATATATATATAACTGCCTACCCAATTTATATGCTGTATATATATATTAGTGTTGCACCGATACCAAAATTTTCGTCCGATACCGATACCATTACAAAATTACTCACAATTTTTTCACTACCGATACCGATGCCGATACCGAGTACCAGAAATTTTTTGCCGATACCGATTACCGATACCGATACTTTTACTCCTATAAATATTGCCTAATATATATATATATATATATATATATATATATATCTATATATATATATATATATATATATATATATATATATATATATATATATATATATATATATATATATATATATATATATATATATATATATAATATAATATATATACATAACATATATATATATATATAGCCTTTTTCTTTTTTGTATTTGTGCTTACGAAACGTAAGAAATGCTCGAGTTTGCGTTCGTTTTTGTCAAACTTGCCGAAAAATTGCAAGAAATGCTCACCAAACGTAAGGAATTTCCTTAATTTCTGTAAAGTTGCTATTTCTCGTGTTCTTGCCGAATTTAAGCACGTTCTTACGAAAAATGTAAACAAAACAAATGGGGCTTGGTGTCTGAATTGGTGAATGTTTCATTCAATAAACCAAGATGGTGGCGTAGTCGTTCAAATGGATAAACTCCATCACAATAGTTTATCATGATTTGTAATATAAACCAGTTGTTTTTTTTCTGTTTATTCCAAAATCACGTGCTCCACACCACAACAGCTGATTCCAATTGTTTAAAAACAAAAGTAAACCAAGCACGAAATCGCGGTCGTTTAAACACAGGGTTCACACTGAAATTTTAAATTTGAATTCCCTGACTATCCCTGACCAAATTCGCAAATTTTCCCTGACCAGCGTGTTCGTTATTTTTGGCATATAAAAATCCTATTAATCATTATTGCGCCCTATTTTCTCAGTTCATACATTAAAATTTTTTAAAATTTTTTTAAAAAAGTTTCATCATCATGGACGAATTTAAAGTTTTTTTATTTTCATTAATCGATCTATACCTTCCCCATAACCGTCCAACACACTCTTTTTCCAAAAGTAAATAGTTTTATTTATACAAAGAAAATAAATTTAAAGCTTACATTAATAGCCTAGGTGAATAGTTCCACTGTGATCACAAAAAGTTCTAAATGGGAGATTTAGGTTAACTTTTCTTCTCAAGCATCTGAATTTTTGATTTTATAGCATCTTCTTCTGTCAAAGCTTTGTTTTAACATCTTTCTCTGCTCTTCAAGTTTATTGATCTGTATGAATAATTTTTTTTTCTTTGAGATGTTCTTCATATCTTCTATGGGAGCTCTTACATTTGTCAACATTTTTTGAGTGATAGGAACTTTATGAATACTTTCATGAGATCTTATAGCATTGTGCACTGTTCTTTGAGAAATCAGACTATGTTCTTTCAGATTTTCCACTAAAATTGCTTTATTTACTGAAAACCCTCCTTCCAATTTTCGCATTTCCATGTGAAAATATCAGTCCTAATTTAATAATTTGCCACAATTCCGCATAACATTGATTCCCAGGTACTAAATTCATCGTCTCTTAGAAGGACAGTCACCATCCAAAAATATTTTGAATTTTAATTCAAGGGGGTAGAATGAGCTTCACTGCAAAGTAGAGTGTATTGTGGTTTGCTGTATACAACAGAATCTGTGATTCGGTTATTGGTGTACAATGCCTCTAGCAATAAATCAAATCTTTGTTTCCCAAAGGATCCAATGATGAGAGCCCTTGGACAGGCTTGTACTTCAGAGGACATCTTTCTAATATCTTTTCTGTCATTTTGATTAGCAGTCTGGCATTCAAGTTTGAATTTTAGGATATTACTTTCATTCGAAGTGACTTCTTTGAGAAGTTTTTTTTGTCTGAAATCCAAGATTAATAACTTTTACATCACGCAAATTGTCTTTGTCATGTAAATCTAATACAAAAGGCTAAGTTGTTGTAGCAGGCATTTTACTGGACTTAAGAAATCTTTCCATAATATTTAGTACGAGACACTGTAAATCTGTGAACAGGAATGGACCAAGTGGGTCTGACGTTTGGAACTTTCATAAAAATGGTTCACATTCTAAGGAAAGCATTTTAAAAAAAGCCAATTTGCTTTTTAGAAATACATCTTTACTTTGAAAAGAAACATTTGTAATGGTTTGGTGTTGAGAGATTTTCGGCTGTCAACTGCACAAAAATTCAAAATCACTTCGTCAAACCTATAAAAAAAAAAAAAGTATAAATCCCTAAAAAGAAAAAGATATAAACAGATTAAGTCATAAGTCATACAGTCTAAAACACATCCATATACCAATCACCTTCAATCAGAAGGATGAACTTGGAACAACCTATACAAGGACAGAATAGAAAGAATAGTAGGTAATAGTGAACTAAAAATAAATAGAAAGAAACAGGATAGAAGTAGATTTATGGGATGTCGTTCCTCGCCCATCCTTTTCATTCACTTATCAAATACATCTCTCATTCCACAATTATACAGTAAGGAAAAAAATATATCAAAAATATGTAACTTGGTCCATGGATCATTCTTCATATGTTTTGAAATTTAAAAAT
>JABUQX010144257.1:22500-32500 GCA_015478945.1 Trachelipus rathkii
TCCGATTCCTCCGATTCCGATTAATCGTCCTATCACTAATAATAATATAATATATATATATATATGAATAATATATATATATATATATATATAATAATAATAATACATATATAACATATATATATATATAATAATATATATATATATATATATATATATATATAACATATATATATATATATATATATGTAACAACAATATAATATAATAACAACTTAAGAAAAAAGCTATATATATATATATATATATATATATATATATATATATATATATATATATATATATATATGATTTAATAAAAAGATTTTTTTATTTTTTTTTTTAAAAAAAAAGACGTTTTTTAAAACAAAATGTTTTTTTTTGTTTTTTTTTAAAATTACCTCTTTTTATGTATATTAAAGATGTTTTAAATTATAGTAGTACCAATACCCCTTCTAGGCCTAAATATTGACTATTAATACGGATTTTATATATATATATATATATATATATATATATATATATATATATATATATATATATATATATATATATATATATATATATATATATATATATATATATATATATATATATATATATATACTATATAGCATACATATATATATATATATAACAAAAAAAGGATGGTATATAACAGGTGGTTTTGGGGTGTCAGGAGAAAATGAGAATGGTAGGAAGGTGATTGATTTCTGTGAGGGAGAGGTATGTGTGTAAGTAATACTTTCTTTAAACACAAGAGTATCCATAAGTATACTAGAGTTGGTGTAAGTAGAGATGGTATCGAAGTGAAAAGTATGATTGATTTTGTGTTGGTGAAGAAGGAGATGTTGAAGTATGTGTTGGATGTTAAATCAGTGAGGGATTTAGGAATGGGATTATCGGATCATTATGTTGTTCTATGTAAAATTAAGTTTTGGATGGAGAGGAAGGTGATACGGAAGGAAGTGGGTAAAATTAAGAGTGAGAAGTTTAGTGAACAAGGTAATAAGGATAAGTATGTAAGAACGCTCGCAAGTAAATCAGTTGAATGTGAACAAGTTGAAACTGAATAAATCTGGAAGCAATTGTTAGCAGTGCAAAAGAAGTATGTGGGTGTGTTATAAAGTAGGAAGTAGGAATGATAACAGTGAATGGTGGAATGAAGAGAGGTGATGAAGCGGTTAAAGGTAAAAAAGAAGCGTCGTTGAATGTACTAAAAGCAAATGATGAAGTTTCAAAGGAAAGATGCTTTGGAGATTATATATGGAGGAAAAAGAATACTAAAAGATGCATACGTAAGGAAAAAAGAGGTAAATGAACAGTTTGGAAGAAGGATGAATGGGAACTTACAAGGGAATAGGAAGCTCTTCTGGAAGGAAGCGCGAAAGGTTAAGAAGAATGAGAATAAGGGGAATCTGCTTAGAATAATGAATAGGGATGGTGCTTTTGTAACTGATGAAAATGGATGTGAGGGGAGTGTGGAAAGAACACTTTGAAAATCTGTATAATATTGGCAGTAATGAAGGGTGATAATGACTGTGTGTGGGTTTGATGGTGCAAGAATAGGTATTTTGGGGATGAGGTTGTGGCAGAGGAGGAAATGGGTAGAGTGAGAAAGTTGAAGAATGGTAAATCTGCAGGAGTATAGATGAAATTACTGGTGAAATGATCAGAACGGACAAGATGTTGATTGATTGGATCTTGAAGTTGTGCAATAAAGCGTTTATGGAGGTATAGTTTCGAGGGATTGGAGGCAGTAATAGTACCCTTATATAAGGGTAGGAGGGAGATAAAAGGGAACTGTAGAAATTATAGGGTATTTAGTTTATTGAGTGTTGTAGGAAGATATATGCTGGTGGTTTGGTCGAAGAGTGCGTCCAGTGACTGAAGGACTGATTGGCATGGTGAAGAACAAGGTGCGTTTAGGAGTAGTAGATGATGTGTGGATCAAATCTTTTACATTGAAGCAAATAATAGAGAAAATGAGGGAGAGGAAGAATAAATTGTATTTAGTTTTGTAGATTTGCAACAGGGGGTATGATAGGGTTAATAGAGAGAAGGTCTATGGCAGGTGTTAGTGATATAGGTATGAGTGTTGGTGATAGGCTTCTGAATGGAATCAAAGAAAGTATGTATGACGATAGTGAAAGAGGCGTGTGTAAGAATAAATAGCGTCAAAAGTGATTGGTTTAGTATTATAGGAGTGAGGCAGGGTTGTGTTATGTCTCCTTGGTTATTCAATTTGTATATGGATGGGGTTATGAAAGATTGAAGGTGGGCGTGACAGGAAATGGTGTTAGAATGATAGAGATGAGTGGAGGTGTCCTACCTAATATATGCGGATGATTGGTTTTGTGTGTGAATCTGAAGAGTTTGAGAGGATTGGTAGAGAGGATTTGGCAGGCTGTGTAAAGGAGGGGTTTGAAAGTAAACGTAGATTAGAGTAAGGTTATGGTTGTGAGTGAGGACAGTCCTCAGTGTGAAGTTATGTTAGATGGTGAGCAGCTGGAACAAAGTGTCTGAGTTTAAATATTTAGGGTATAGGTTGGATGAGAAGGGAACGGATGATGCAGAGTGTAGTAGGAAAGTTGTGAATGGCAGGAAGGTGGCTGGATCAATTAAACCGTTGGTGAATGTAAAGGGACTAAGTCTTGCAGTGCGCTAGGGTCTTACATGACGGTATGTTGTTACCTGTGTTAGTATAGTAGTGAGACTATGGTCTGGAATAAGAAGTATAGATCTAAGTTCAATGTGTTCAGATAGACAATCTTAGGGGTATGCTAGGTGTGAGAAGAATTGATAAAATGAGGAATGAACATATTAGAGAGTTGTGTGGTGTGTGAAGAAAGAAAGGGGTAGAAAACGAGAGAATAAATGAAAGTATGTTGAGTTTTTTTGGTCATGTGGAAAGGATGAATGATAGTCGGTTTTTAAGCGGATGTATGCAGTATCGAGTGTGTTGAAAACAGACCGGCTGGGAAGATCGAAGAAAAAGTGGATTGAGTCAGTAAAAAAATGCCTGAAGAGAAATGGAAGTTTGGCAGAGGCGAGAATAAAGGTGCATAATAAGAATGGCGGGGTTTTGTGAGGGGGGTATGGTTGTGGCCCACACGGTCAAGGGATGAACCCTTACTCTGACGATTTACCATAGTGAGGGTCCGTCCGCAGTCCTGTGTGAAGCTATAGAGATTGGATTTTCTGACTGCGACAGGTTCTCACTTAAAGGTATAATGTGGTATTGGAAATTAAGGCTAAGGCTTTCTTTTCGACTTTGTCATATTCTTCTACTGCTTTTCTTTTCTGATGCTTATTTACGCACCTTACCACCAGTCTTGGGAGAAAAGAATTAGATGAAGAGTATATATATATATATATATATATATATATATATATATATATATATATATATATATATATATATATATATATATACTATATATATATATATATATATATATATATATATATATATATATATAATAATCAGATCATATGAAATGTAATAATTATATGCCCTAGAGCACTAATAAAACTTTATTAAGTACTAAACTCTACTTTATATATTGTATACCTCTTTTAACATATTGTATTTACTGTATTTTAATGCTAAATACCCTAAAAGACTTAATATATATGAAAAATAAGTAAATTTAAAAAAAAAAAAAAAACTAGATTTTTTAAAAAAAAAAAAAAATTATATTTTTTCATTCCTTCCCTTATATATATATATATATATATATATATATATATATATATATATTATATATATATATATATATATATATATATATATATATATATATATATATATATATATATATATATATGCTATATATATATATATAGGTGAAACTAAAGAGTTACCCGCATATCTCGAAAACTAAGATATAGGTACAAGAGAACTGATAACATATATGGAATCAGCGTATGAAATTTGTATGGAGAAATGAATTTTTTTTATATATCTCCAAAACTAAGATAGGTACAAAGAAAACTAATAACATATTTAGAATCAGCGTATGAAATATGTATGAAAAGTTTTTTTAACTAAAAGAATACCCCAGGGTAAAACGCAAAGATGTAAAGAGTCAGGGTCTCTCGGCCTCTGCGGGGGACGACGGGGGGGACTATTTCCCCCTCGGGGAGGGTCTCGGAACCCCCGCTCTTTGGTATTTGGGTGTCGCAGGAGGTTCCATACGCCCCTCCCCTGCATTGGTGGGGAAGCGTCCCCACCCCCTCTGTCCCACCGTCGGCTCGAGCCCCCTAAAAAAACTTACGCTGATTCCATATATGTTATTAGTTTTCTTCCTATTTGATAAAAAAAAAAAATTATTTTCCATACAAATTTCATACTGATTCAATATATGTTATCAGAACCCATTGTACCTATCTTAGTTTTCGAGATATCATGCGGGTAACTTCTTTAGTTGGCCATATATATATATATATATATATATATATATATATTTATATATATATATATTTATATATATATATATATATATATATCTATATGCTATATATATTTGTTTATAGATATAGTAAAAGTTACCAACCTTTGGGGTGGAGTCGGATCAAAAAAATTTTCACAGGAAGCCTCTATGATACATAAATAGATGTTTTAGGGGCGAAATGAAATTTTTTTTTCCCTGACCTGACCTAACCTTACCTAGCCCCTAGAACAGGGGTGGCCAACCCGTGGCACATGCGCCAAACGTGGCGCATTGGATGATTATAAGTGACGCATTGCTACGACTCTTTGGGAGATTTTATATTTTAACTTGGCTACGTCAGCCTATTCTTACGAATTTATTTAAAGAAAACTAAAAATTCATTTTATTTCAAATTTGTTAAATCTGGCAAGATATAAAGAAGTATGTAACAAATATCACAATGTTATTGCTATTTATAGCAAGTCCATCAGGAAAACCGTTTTGCATTGTTTGTGAAAGTACTCTTTCACATAATAGAAGACATGATTTTAATAGATACTATAAAACACAACATTAGACTAACATAGAAGAAAAAATGAAGCTTGTTCTTGCGTCTGAGTCACGAAAAGAATATGTGACTAAGAAAAAGGAAGAAATCAGAAGAAGACAAAATATATTTGCTAAAGTAGGTTGTGAAGACTTGGCGATGACAGAAGCGTCATATGAAATTGCTTTAGCATTGGCGAAAAAAAAGAAACCTTTTTCTGGCGGGGAAGAAATTGTTAAGCCTTGTCTCTAAATATTTGGACGACATCTTGGTAATAAAGGTATTGAAAGGAAAGCAGACGAAAGTGCTATATCAAGGCAGACAGTTACGAGACGTATCGAGGAACTCTCTCAGGATGTATTTCAGCAACTGGAAGACCTTGTCCATTCTTGTACTTTCTTTTCTCTAGCTTTTGATGAATCAACGGACATATGTGATGTTGCCCAGTTAAGCATTTTTATAAGAGGAATAGATGATAATTTTAATGTCTTTGAAGAACTTGCCAGTCTGGAGTCATTGCATGGTAAAACAAGAGGATCAGCCATATTTGGAAAAGGAAAATCATGCCTAGAAAATCTAAAATTAGATTATAGCAAACTCATTAGCCAGGAAAATGAGCTACCGATGTAAGAACCCTATTATTTGACAACAACTGGCTATTTGATTTGACATTTTTAGTTGATGTTACTAGCCATCTCAATGATCTAAATTTAAAACTACAAGGCAAGAATAAATTATTTTCAGGTTTAGTCAATAGCATCAGTTCTTTAAAATAAAATTAAAACTGTTCATCTCTCAGTTAGAAAATGAGAAAATGAGGATTTGAGTCAATTTCCACTCTCTCAGGATGTATTTCAGCAACTGGAAGACCTTGTCCATTCTTGTACTTTCTTTTCTCTAGCTTTTGATGAATCAACGGACATATGTGATGTTGCCCAGTTAAGCATTTTTATAAGAGGAATAGATGATAATTTTAATGTCTTTGAAGAACTTGCCAATCTGGTTTCATTGCATGGTAAAACAAGAGGATCAGCCATATTTGGAAAAGGAAAATCATGCCTAGAAAATCTAAAATTAGATTATAGTACAGGAAAATGAGCTACCGATGAAAGAACCCTATTATTTGACAACAACTGGCTATTTGATTTGACATTTTTAGTTGATGTTACTAGCCATCTCAATGATCTAAATTTAAAACTACAAGGCAAGAATAAATTATTTTCAGGTTTAGTCAATAGCATCAGTTCATTTAAAATAAAATTAAAACTGTTCATCTCTCAGTTAGAAAATGAAGATTTGAGTCAATTTCCACACCTGAAAGAGCAGTGAATGTGCTCTGGATAATAGCAATTTGACCAAATATATTGAAAAAATCAAGATATTGCAAGGGTCATTTGAAAGTCGTTTTCATGATTTTGCTAAAGAAGAAAACTGCATGCTCGCATTTGTAAACCCATTTTCACTTAGTGAAAAAAACGTAATGCAGATTCCTGGTAACATACAAATGGAACTGATTGATTGAAAAACAAATTCATTATTAAAAATGAAATTTGATGAGCTTTTCCAGATCAAAACAATTCTGACAATTAATTTCTGGAATTCATTACCCTGTGAACATTTCCCGGAGTTAAGAATATTTGCAAAAAGTTATATATGTCGTTTTGAAATGACATACAGATGTGAACAAGCATTTTCATCCATGAAATTGATTAAAAACAAATCAAGGTCGCGAATAAGTGATTCAAATTTGAAGAATTCTCTGCTGCTCTCAGTAACAAATTTAACACCAAACATTGAAAGACTAGCGGAATCCAAACAGGCTCAAAAGTTCCATTAATGGCAAGTAATGTTAATGTGTTGTAATAGATATTGTTTTACATAAAATAATTAAAATATTAAATAATTTAAAAATGTTAATTATGTCTATTATGAGTTGTATGGCGCATCTGAACCGGTCTGTGAAAAAATTGGCGCATGGTATGCAAAAGGTTGGCCACACCTGCCCTAGAACATAGGTTAAAAAAAAAAAATCATTTCGTCCCTAGAACATCTATTTATGTATCATAGATGCCACCTGTGAAAATTTTTTTTTGATCCAACCTCCCGTCCCGTGTGGGCGTTAAGTAACTTTGGGTAATTGTTACCCAGAGGGTTGTCACCCCCGATTTTTATAAAAATCACAGGATATACTCTTAAAAAATAATAATGAAGAATAGTGAAAACGAAAATTGTCGCTCTCTTTGGAAAAAAAGTTACAGCCTCTCAAAGTTGTTAAAAATCCCATAGACTTTCAATGATCGATCCACGTTAGGTCTCATTTCAGGCCCTCTAAGTCAGGTTATGATATTAAGTTTTTGTTAGGTATACACAAGAGAAAATCTATGTAGAATTAGCAGAGAAATCTTATCATAACCTAATTTAAGACCTAAAACAGCTTACGAGGCCACTAACTTTTTATTATAAAAGAAGAGTCTATGGGAAAATTTTGCTTTCAGAGGCTGTAACTTTTTCCTAAAAGAGACTGACGATTTTCGCTTTCCTATTCTTCATTATTATTTTTAGAGCTATATCTTGTGATTTTCAAAAATTTTGGTTTTTTTTTTATAACAAATCCTATGGGGCTAACAACTGAGAGGCTGTAACTTTTTTTCTAAGGAGAGCGACGATTTTCGTTTTCACTATTCTTTATTATTATTTTTAGAGTATATCCTGTGATTTTCATAAAAATCGGGGGTGACAACCTCTGGGTAACAATTACCTAACTTTTTTATATATATACTATATATATATATATACATATGCGCATATATATATATATATATATATATATATATATATATATATATATATATATATATATGTTCTCTCTCTTTTTTCTGCTATATATATATATACACAGGGTGATCGAGAAGTCGCGCACATCAAAATATTCAAGTCTGTGTACTTGTATTGATCTGGTGTTTTCAATTCCTGAACACAGCGAACATGATATGCACGAAATTTTAACGTCTTCATCGCTTTATGGGCACTTCCATATGACAACTGGGAGTTTACTGAAAGTCTCCGCAGGCTCTTTGTAGGCGAACGCAGCATCACATTCCGAACCTCCGCCAGTTTAGCGGCAGTCAAAATGGTAGGTCTGCCGACTCTCTTCCTGTCAGCAACAGAACCGCTTTCCCGGAAACGGGCGATTAATCTCGTTATTGTCGAATTATTAGGCACTGCGGCATCCGGATATCTGTCACTAAATGCGTTTTTAACACGTGCATATGAACGACTAGCTAAATACTGTTCAACAATAAACACTCGTTGCTCTTGGGAAAACAACATCCTCATCCGTCAAAGAACTCCACGCTACTGAGACGTCATGGGAGCACAACCAATCACAATGACGTTTACGTGTGTTGCAGGTAATACCTGTGGTGCTATCTAGCGGTAGCAGATAGACCTAATCCGTTTACCATTAACTTCACAGACTCGAATATTTTGATGTGCGCGACTTCTCGATCACTATATATATATATATATATATATATATATATATATATATATATATATATATATATATATATATATATATATATATATATATATATATATATATATATCTAACTCTTTAATTATATATATATATATATATAGGTGATGATGGTTTAGAGCGACAACTATCATCAATCCATATCTCAAAAAACTACAATAGCTACTGGGAAAAGGAATACATTGCTGGAATGCTGGTCCAATTTAGGGCGGAAAATGTAAAAAAAAAAAAAAAAAAAAAAAAAAAATATATATATATGCAATATAAAAACTACAATAGCTACAGCGAAAAGAATACATTTGAATCCTGGTAAAATTTTAGATAGAAATCAAAAAAATAAAAAATAAAAAATATTATTGCTAATAATTATAGGAATATGATTAGAGCCTATTTAGAGACCTTTTATTGGTTTTCGTTAAAAATAAATAGACTTTCTATTAAGTTTTTCTTTTTAAAAGAATACCCAAGGGTATATCGCACCGATGGCAGGAGCTCTCTCGGCCTTCCGGGGAACTACAGGGTAGGACTAATTCCCACTCCGGGAGGGTCTCGGAACCCCCGCTCTTTGGTATTTGGGTCATCGCGGGGTTCCTCCGCCCCTCCCCTACCACAGGGTATGGAAAACGTCCCCCTGTGTTCCCCGTCGGGCTCGGGCCCCCTACATTGCCGTGTAATACCCTTTTACAAATAATATATATATATATATATTATGTCCCCTACTCTAAAAAAAAAATAATAATATTTATTTATTTATTTATTTATTTATTTTTTTTATTTCTAATTTTAATTTACCAGGATTCAAAAATGTATTCCTTTTCTTTGTAGCTATTGTAGTTTTGAGATATGATTTTATTTTTTTTTAGTTCCTGCTCGTACCAATTTCAACAATGGCTATTCCTTTCTAGCAACTGTAGTTTTTGAATATGGATCGACTGATGGTGTCGCTCTGAACAAATATCACCATAACATATATATATGGGCCAGCGTCTGTTACTTAGCAGTATATGTATCTTAAAAACTATTAATGCTACAGTAAAACGGAATACATTGCTGAATCCTGGTCCAAAGTTTGCGCTGAAAATGTAAAAAAAAAAAAAAAAAAAAAAAAAAATATATATATATACTTACATATATATAACTACAACAGCTACAGCGAAAAGGAATACATTTTGGAATCTGGTAAAATTTCACATAAGAAAATGTAAAAAAAAAAAAAAATTATTGTTAATAATTATAGTAATATGATTAGAGGCCTATTTAGAGACCTTTTATTGGTTTCTCGTTAAAATAAATAGACTTTCTATTAAATTTTGCTTTATACGGCACACTAGGAGGCTCGAGCCGACCCGACGGGGAACATAGGGGGACGTTTTCCATACAATATGGAGGAGGGCGGAGGAACACGACACCCAAATATGGAAGCGGGGTTCAGGGGGGCCACTCAGAGAAGTGAATCTACCCCATGTAGTTCCGGAAGACCGAGACTAACTCTGCCATCGG
>JABUQX010144257.1:40000-45609 GCA_015478945.1 Trachelipus rathkii
CGACACACCAAGACACACAGCGAGACACCAAAGAAGACATCTCCAGTGTTTCCAAATATGGTTACAAATGATAATGTTCGTTGTTAAGAGAGAGGATGTCGACCCGAGGACAGTATAAAGGTGGAGCAGGAATACTAATGAATCTGTGTACCCTGGTACACTTGCGGAGAATTTACAATTTAGGAGGCGCACCATGAACAGGTTCAGAAATACTTTATTTGCAACACATTATATTTTAACATAGAATTATGTTATTTTATTTCAACATAAAATTATGAGTACTGCTAAGAGTATAAAGATGAAAAAAACATAAAATAAAAATTAAGAATATAGAAGTTAATAAAACATAATAGGCTAAAATACTGAAAATACTGTTCAAAAGTATTAAAGATAATGAAAAATAATATAATAATTAAAAAATAATATATAAATCTTTGGCTATATTCATATTCTGGACGATTTTTTTCACCAATATCTATTTTTAATTTTTTTTTAAAACTCTTAAGTAAACTTTGTTTACAAATTTTTTTCAATTAATTAAACGTTTATTTCATTTTTAAAGTACAAACTAAGAAAATTTATTAAACATTACTTTTATTTATTTATTTACTATTACAAATGAATCAGTGAAATTTTGGCTTTTTCTCACTTTTATCTTATCTTCCTAACATGGTAGGCTTTTCCTTCAATTGCAAAGTACTTGTATAACCATCTCACTGTTTTCCTTTTGCTCTGAGAATTGAATTTTTTTAATACAACACGGTAACGCATTATTCCATAGCTACCTTCATGCAGTGTGAACTTCTCTACACCTTCTCCAGCCACCTTCATGCATTGTGAAATTCTCTACGCCTTCTCAGCCACCTTCATGTGTCATTGGGAAATTCTTTGCATAACTATAAGCCACTTCATGTATCAGTGAAATTCTCTTTACCTTCTCCAGCCACCTTCATGAGTCGTGAAATTCTCTACGCCTTCTCAGCCATACCTTCATGAGTCGTGAAATTCTCTACACCTCAGCTACCTTCATGTGTCGTTAAATACCTTCTTCGCCATCTTCATAAGTCGTGAAATTCTCTAAACTTTCACAGACACCTTCATGCGTCGTGAAATTCTCTTCACCTCCCAGCTACCTTCAGGTGTCAGTGAAATTCTTTACCTTCTCAGCCATCTTCACGAGGTCGTGAAATTCTCTACACTTTCTCAGCCACTTTCATGAGTCAGTGAAATTCTTTTACACCTTCTCAGACACCTTCATGCGTCATGGATTCTCCACACTTTCTCAGCCACCTTCATGCATCGTGAAATTCTCTACACCTTCTCAGCCACTTTCACGCATCGTGAAATTCTCTACACCTTCTCAGCCACGTTCATGCGCAGTGAAATTCTCTACACCTCTATCATTTGTTGTTGCAGAAATGTACCCACTACAATACGTTTTTTTTAATAAATTGTGCAATGTACAGATAGAGAGCAACGCAGTTGATATTTTCGATTCTCAGCATGTTGCTTAGTGTTTGTAGAATTTGAAATCTAGATGAGATTATTCCGAAAGCATTTGCAACATTTCTGGCACGATAGCTTCATCACCCAAAAAGAAGAACTTTAAATTGCCCATTTTTATGATTTGTGTAATTGTAATTGCAGTCTTTCCAATTCTTGGTAAAAATTTATGTATTCAAACACTCCTCCATCAAATAATCTGCCATTTTTTTCAAACGTCAGCGAATATAAATTTATAACTGGAATTTACCAAGTTATTTAAATAGCAATATGAACGTTTTTGTAATTGTAATAATATTTGGATCCAGAGTGGGGTGGTGGCAGAATTTGTACATAATTCCCACTTAAGGGTATCGCTACAATTTATAAAATGCCACTGTTTAGAAAATTCTTCAGAAATTTCTATCGAGCCTTATAAATTCAGGCATCTGTAAAAAAAAAAAAAAAAAAACAAGTAGTTACATCATTATGCTTTTTTAATAATAAATATTTCGCATCTGGTGCCTTGTTCCACCCTTCTAAGGATCAATAATTTAATCAGTATCTGAGTAAGTTTCTCAGAAACTTCTCCCAAGGTTATATCTTTAACCAGGATACATGGCCAAGATTTTTCTCGGAGGGAGGTTGAGATTAAATATATTATATATATATATATATATATATATATATATATATATATATATATATATATATATATATATATATATATATATATATATATATATATGTATATATACCTATATTAATATCTACTTCTTGAATAAAATAATCTATCATTGATAGCAATTTCAAAACTTAAAAAAAATAAAATTATATAAAAAAAAATCTTCTTGCTTGGACTTTGCACAGAATGACTGATAGCTTCCCTCCGTTTATATAATATCCTTATATAATCCATTGTAATTGAATTTAAAGATCAAGTTTATTTAGAGAAGTCGCAAAATTTTTAATACAAATCAATGGAATCATTTTTTTACTAAGATTGGGAAGTATGAATCTGTGGCTCATGAATTGGCACTCTAACTGGTTTGAAAATTAATTGAATTTAAAGATCAAGTTTATTTAGAGAAGTCGCAAAATTTTTAATACAAATCAATGGAATCATTTTTTTACTAAGATTGGGAAGTATGAATCTGTGGCTCAAATACCCAAATGGAAGACATTTGTAAAAAAAAAAAAAAAAAAAAAAAAAAAAAAAATCTGGTTATTTAAAACCACTCTAACGAATTCAACAAAACCTAACTTAATCTAACCTAACGCCAACCTAACTTAACCTAACCTAACATGACCTAACCTAACCTAATTTCGATCATTTTCCCTGTCGACCTTTTGGGCTAGTCGGCGCTATGAATCTATGTTCGTGAACTCTCTCTCTAACTGATCTTAAAATCATCAAGACCAGAATTTACAATTGCTTCATTTCTTTTCATTATTGATTTCTGATACGCGACATTTCCACATTTATTCATTAACAGAAAGCAAGTTCTGTTTTAACTTTAAAATGCTTGAAAATCTCATCACATTGCAGTATGATTAAGAGCACATCTTGTCGCTAATGATGGAGACTGCAATGTAGTACATAATGGAAGACTGAAGGAGATTAAAGTTGAAATCATAATTAAACATATAAGTTATAACCTATTCTCTTGTGATTACAAATTTCTAAAGATTCGAGGCTTTTGAAGAAGGTTCAATATCTTGATCCATCTCAAGCTCCTCTAAAGGTTCAACAATTGCTTCAATTGTTCCAGCAACTTCAATTGTTCAACAAGTTCCCTAAATCGCAAGTAGTAGCACTAAGAAATACCGAGACATATGACTCCCTCCCCTATTTAGGGAGGGTTTTGGAAGGCTCCTATCCCCTGCCAAATCACTTTCCCCACCTCTGGTGACGTACCTCGATAGCAGACGAGTGCTGGTCCTCCTAAAGTAGGGTTTCGGCTATGCAGCGATAAGAATAAAAAGTTATATATATTTTTATAAATACATACACCCTAAGGTGAAATTTTAGCTGCGCCACCTCCAAATCGAAATTAGAATATAATAATAATAATAATAATAATAATAATAATAATAATAATAATAATAATAATAATAATAATAATAATAATAATATACATAAAAAAGATGAAATTTTAGCTGCTGCCACCACAAAAACTAAATTTACAGAAATAATAATAATAAAGACATAACCTGTCAACCCATAAGTCGAAGAGTCGGAAGATACCGAGCGGAGTTAGAAGAGTCGAGTCGAGCCACCTTATTTATGGCAGCATAAGAGGTAATGGAAGATATATAATGGAAGGTGGTGGATCCGAATACAGTAGTCCCAGCCCTCTACGGGGTGTCATAAGCCCCAAAGTAGTGTGCTGGCTATGATATGATATAGAGAAGTAGAGTAAAAAAAATGCCAAAATTTTTAACTAAACTTTATTATCGTATTTGGTAGCTACATGTTACAAAATACCACTTTCAAAGTACCTTCTTTCGGCTGTCACACACTTTTACCAGCGCTCGTACCACTCCTCGAAACATAGCTGTAAGCCATCTTTTGCTACCTCTTTCAACGCACCCGTCGTAGCGCTTTGAAATTCTTCTGTTGATGGAAATCATCTCTCTTCTAACAGATCCTTCATGCGAGGGAAAAGATGGAAATCAGCTGGAGCCAAATCTGGGGAGTAAGGAGGTTGAGAAAGCACAGGTACGTAGTTGTTCGTCAGATATTCAGAGACCAGGAGTGAACGATGTGCTGGGGCATTGTCATGGTGCAATACCCAATTTTTCGCTCCCCAAAGCTCAGAACGTATGTGTCGAATTGCCTAAAGACGATGGAGAATATCAATGTACATATGCTTTGTAACTGTACAATCCTGAAGTATAAACTCAAAGTGGACGAGCCCTTTAATGGCAAAGAAGACCTCCAGCATGACTTTTCCCTTTGACCGATCTGATAGAACCATTAGTTTTCGTGGTGAAGAAGGAAATTTTCACTCAGCTTCGTAAACTCGGGTTCGCGATAATGATCACGTCTCATCACCAGTTATTACCCTATTTAACAATCCTCAATCCGCATTCAACATAGCAATGAGCTCACTCCGTTATGTAGGCCCGCTCTTCGCAAAATTTAATGTCTGCTCTCTACTCAAAGTGGGCCATTCTTGATTAACATTCTTTCTGACAACACACAACAGAAAAAGCAAACTGAATTGTAAACACGGACACATACTCAGAACTGTCATACGCTCCTGATACACGTCCTTACAAGTCTGAGCACAAATTTCTCCCAACACGTATTTACTACATTGTAAGATATGAAGACTAATCAGAATGTTCGGTATTTTCTGACTCTACCTCAAATATATATATATATATATATATATATATATATATATACATATATATATATATACATATATAACTTTGCTTCTATATATATATATATATATAATATATATATATATATATATATATATATATATATATATATATATATGGAGCGTTTCTATTGTCTGTCATATGTATCTTAAAAACTATATATACTACAGTAAAAAGGAATACATTTTCGGAATCAGCGTAAAATGGTAGCCCTGAAACGTATAATTAATGTAATAAATAAGTAATAAATAACAATTAATATGTTCGTGTTAAATGATAAATTCTATCAAAAAATCTGCAATCTCTAAAAACAGTTCATTATAACGGGTCATAAATTTGTAACGGGGTCTGAATCGCAAAATCTCTTTCACGTGCAGAAAATTAAATATATATATATATATATATATATATATATATTTATATATACTGCTATATATATATATATATATACAGGCACTAGGGGCTCGAGCCGACGGGAACAGAGGGGGGGACGTTTCATACCCCGAGAGGGGCGGAGGAACCCCCGCGGCACCCAAATACCAAAGAGCAGGGGGTTCGGAGACCCTCCCAGAAATAATCACGTAGTTTGGAAGGCCGAGACTAACTCATCCCGGGGGCGGTATACCCTTGGGTATTCTTTAGTTTTAAACACCACCCATTATTTAAAGGGCAACGTAAAGTTACGTTAATTAAAATAAGTTTAAAATTACTCTTCTACATTTTATTAATTT
>JABUQX010144258.1:0-10108 GCA_015478945.1 Trachelipus rathkii
ATATATATATATATATATATATATATATATTTATTTATTTAAAATCATTATCATTATCTACCTCCTATCGCAAGATTGGGGGTAAAGTGCGTAGCATACACCGTAACAGAAAGTAGTAGAACTTGACGCAAGTCGAAAAGAAAGCCTTTACCGTCCCCTTTATACCTTTAGGTGAGAACTTGTCGCAGTCAGAAAAATACACCCTATGGTTTCACGACTCGGCGACGGACCCTTACTGTGGTATCTCGTCAATGTGGGGTTCATCATCTGGGCAAAGCCCACAACCATACCCCCTCATAAAACCCCGCCATTCACCCCTGTTTTGCACCTTTCTTCTCGCCTCTGAAAAACACTCATTCCTCTCCTTCAGGCATTCTTTTATTACCGATTCAATCCACCTTTTCTTCGGTCTCCCTGCCGGTCGAGCATCAGCACATTCACCACTACACATCCGCTTAGCCAGCCAACTATCATCCATCCTTTCCATTTAACCAAACCATTTCAATGTACTCTCGTTTATTCTCTCATTTACGCCTTTCTTCACACCATACAGCTCCGTAATGCGTTCATTCTTCATTTTATCAATTCTTCTCATACCTAACACGCCCCTAGGTTGTCCATCTAGACACATTGTACCTTAAATCTATACTTCTTATTCCAGACCATAGTTTCACTATTATACATTAATACAGGTAACATGATATCCTCATGCAAAACCCTAGCGCACTCAAGACTTGGTCCCTTTACATCCACTAAGGATTTAATTGCACATACACCTTCCAACCATTCACAACTTCCGTATACGCTCTGCCTCATACATTCCCTTTTCATCCAGCATATATCCTAAATATTTAAACTCAGATACTTGTTCTAGTTGCTCACAGACTAACATGACTTCACACAGAAGACTCTCCTCACTCAATACCATAACCTTACTCTTATCTACATTTACTTTCAAACCCCTCATTTTACATACCCTGTCAAACCTCTTTACCAATTCTCTCAAACTCTCTTCAGATCCGCCACACAAAATCAAATTATTCGCCTACAAGATGCAGGTCACCCTTTCTTCCATCATCTATCATTCTAACACCTTCCCCTGTCACCCCTACCTCTAATTCTTTCATAACCTTATTCATATACTAATTAAACAACCAAGGAGACATAGCACATCCCTGCCTCACTTACACACGTTTTACTATCTTAATTCCATTCAGAAGCCTACCACCAACGCCATTTATCACTAACCCTGCCACAGAGCTTCCCTATTAATCCTGTCATATGCCATAAAATGTAAATACAATTTATTCTTCTTCTTTCGGTTTCTCAATCATTTGTTTGAATGCAAAAATTTGATACACACATCCTCTACCACTTCTAAGTGCACCTTATTCTTCACCAATCAGACCCTCAGTCACTCTATGTACTCTTTCAACCAAAATATCATCATATATCTTCCCTACAACACTCAACAAACTAATTTCTCTCTAGTTCCTACAGTTTCCCTTATCTCTCTTACCCTTATATAAGGGTACTATTATTGCTCTCCTACAAACCCTCTGAACTATACCCCCCATAAATGCCATGTTTTACTACTTCCAAATCCATTATCACCATCTCGGCTCTATTTTTTATCGTTTCACCAGTAATTCCATCTATGCCTATATGAAATATGAAGATCTATGTACGCCCATAGCTTAGAATTTTACTCTTAAGAACAGAGTAGGAAGGAAAATTTCCAAATGAATTTAATTATTATAATTGTTATTACTAAAGTAGTTGCTTTTCTTTAACTTTATTTTATAAATCAGTTTCTTTTATCACTTTCAAATAAAATTGTAATAATTTATTTAACTTTACCATTTAAATTATTTTATTAAAAAGACTCTAAAAATATTGGGTAGGATCTACCACCCTAAATAAAATCCTGCCAACACCCATGATTATATATATATATATATTTGTAAAAAAATATATATATTTATCAAATATATATATATCTTATATATATATATATATATATATATATATATATATATATATATATATATATATATATATATATATATATATATATATATATATATATATATATATATATATATATATATATATATATATATATATATATATATATATATATATATATATATATATATTTATTACCAGGAAATTCTTGTTGCCCTGCACTATATTATGTTGTTTTATGAAGGATCTTTCAGGGAAGTTGTACGACAGTTTTACAGAGATTCTTCTGAAATGGGATATGACATGCTCAGCCCAAGAATTAAAACTAGTCAGGATATTAAGAAATGTAAGAACGAATTTTTTTTTTTTTTAAACATTTGCATAGTTGAAAATAATCATTTAAGGATAAATAATTTGATACAGTTTCAAATATTGTTAAAATATTCACAAACTTACTGAGTGTATTGTTTTATTACATGTTAAGCTACAATATCATTCTACATAAATATTGTAATTGAGACTAAATGATGTTTAAATGGGCCATGTTATTTCTATTGAATATATTCGGTATTTTTTTTTTTATAATAATTTATTTATTTATAACTACAGTTGCCTAATTCAAATACGATTATAGATAGTTTATAATTTTGTTTAGGCCAAATTGACTTAATTATTTTTAATAATTAATTAATAATTATAAATTAATTTTATTTTTAGCTGGAAAAACATCTTCCCCATCTTCTTTGAATAGGACCAAATCTAAACAAATTTCAAGTGACCAGGTAAAAATAAATAAATGTTATTTAATTATATAATGATACTACACCTTTATGTTTGGCAGTGAAGATAAAAGAGTTTGTCTAACTCTAATGTATTACTTTTGTAAACATTCTTCCAGCATTTGTTTTTCGTTATCATTCCCAATCATAATCAGTAAATTTTTTTGGTATCCCGTGGATTCAATCACCATAATGTATAGTTCAACAACATTCACAATTCATCAACTTGTGTACAATTATCCAAGTAAATTCGGTTAGATGAGTTGCCAGTCAGTATATTCGTAAATAAATAAATTCGACCAAATAAAATCATTTTGATAATGAAGATCATCTCTCTTTGTTAATATATATATATATATATATATATATACATCTCTGTCTATATATATATATATATATATATATATATATATATATATATATATATATATATATATATATATATATATATATATATATATATATATATATATATATATATATATATATATATATGTATATATATATATATACTCTGTCGCCCCCGTCCCCTCCTACGAGAAACGGGCTACCTCGAGATATTGTGCCACCACAGCATGGCAGACCCAGAGATCTGTTGAAAAAATTGTGTTGAAGTTGTTTCTGATGTCCGTCAAGTCACTGCAGTCTAATAAGAGATATCCTGTTGTCGTTAGTCTGGGGAAAACATCTTTTGCAATGGGGGGGGGGAGGGTGCTTTATTAATTCCAAATTTATATTCATGGAAGGAATGGATGGTGCCCAGATTGGTGATGGGACAGCATTACTCGGGTTTGACGATCCAAAATTTGTTCTGTAAGGGATATTTCGGGTGTACCTGTTTAAAGTAGGATGCTATTTGGATATGCGGAAATCAGTTCTTAGAGTTAATTGTGTGTGAATGTGTTTGGGAAAGGGAATATCTGGAGGTGGGTGTGGAAGCGTGCTGTATATGTTAGAATTTAGTATAATTCTGATGTGATTTTTTTCCTTCTAGGTGCGGGGGGTGAGGTGATCTATTGAAAGTGACTTACTATAAGTTTGACAACCTGTCATGTCAAGATGGGCTTTTAAATGGAGAATTTTTGTTTGTTAGTAAAAGATGGAGGGTTATGGAGTAAAAGGTAGCCTGTTATTATCCTTGCAAGGTTTCTAATTTCTGAATATTGGATTATGATACTGTGGAAGCACTGGCAGGTGATGCATAATTTAGGAATGGGCAGATGTGTTGTCCGTATACTATTGAAAGTTTTTTATGTTGGCCAAAGTTTGTTCCAGTTAGTGTTTTTATGCATTTAATTTGTCTTGAAGATGTGATATTGTTTATGTTGGGGGGGAGGGGTGTTACGTCATATGGTGTGTATCAAAGGTCAAACCTCCTAGGATGATGGGTTTGTTGAGAAAAATATTGCTTGATATTGCTGGGCTAATTTTAGTTTCTCTTCTGCTTGGGGTGAGTAAGGTAATAGTTGATTTTTTGAAATGCTGCATTCATTATGTTGTTAGCTATTGTTCCAGTTGGTTTATATATTGTTCCAGTTGGTTTATATATTGTTCCAGTTGGTTTATATATTGTTCCAATTGGTTTATATATTGTTCCAGTTGGTTTATATATTGTTCCAGTTGGTTTATATATTGTTCCAGTTCTCTGCATGCTATATTTCTAGAGGGATTTTGAGCTGTGATTGTTAGATCATTAGCATAACTATTATTTTTTATGGAAAGGAGATTGGGATGAGGAGGTCATTCATAAAAAGGTTAATAGTGTAGGTAGGATGGCTCCCTGGGGGGCTCCATTATATAATTTGTATGAACGGAAGAAGTGGTGTCCTTGAATAACTAGTTGTATGACCGGAGAGGAAATTTGCTATCTTTTTTTTTATCTTTGATGGTTATGTATGTGTTTAAGACTTTGTGAATTAATAACTGATGAGGGACTGTATCAAATGCCTGGTTGATGTCTATTGCTGCAGGGAGAGTACGTTTGGGTCTGCGGTGAAATTTGGTTAAAACCTGTGAAGAATGTGTTGGGTTAGATCAAGTTAGGAGAGTGGTAGTAGAATATGAAGCTGGGTTATTAGGTGGTTTGTTTGGTTTTAATATTGGTACTATATTTTCATGTTTCCATAAAGGTGGTAGAGTGTTGGTTTGCCATACATAGTTAAATATTTGTGTTAGGGTTGTGGTAGCATTGGTTTCTAGGTATTTGAGGTGAATATTGGATATATGGCCAGATCCTACTGCTTGTGAGTTTTTAAGGTTTGTAATAATGTTGAATACTTCTAAGAGAGAGTGAATGAGGGAGGTCTTCTTGGTTGCTTTTTAATTATTTGTCTGTTATTGTTATTGGGGTTTATGGGTTTATGACTAATTTTTGAATTGTGAGACATAAGAATATTGCATTGTTAATTGGGGTTGGGAATTTAGCTGTTGTTTTGGTGGTTGAGTGTGTGAAGTGAGGATTATTTTTATTGTACAGAATATTTTTTGTAGTGTTGATCTTGTGATTTTGGTGTTCGGGTGTATACTGTTGCCAATTGTTTTTTTTAAGTTGATTATATATTGTTTATTCTATTGTTGAGGTCCTTGATTTAGTTTAATTGGTTTTGATTCGGTTGTTTATTTCGTCTGAGGGAGTTTGTTTGTTTAATGAGGGGTGTCGATTTATGGTGAAAAAATGAGGTTGAATTGTTTGTGGTGGCCATGTGGGGTGAATTTTTTAGATACTTTTAGTATTATTTTATTGAAAGTGTTGTATTGCTTTGTTGAGAGACGTAAAATCAGCTATTTTAAAGGAGAGTAAATCTAGTTCTATGAGGTCTGTATAAGCTTGCCAGTTTGTTTTCGTGCAATTGATACGTTTGTTATAAAGATGTGTATGTAGGATGTTTGTGTTGAATTGTGATTAGTATTGGAATGGAATCTGAGGGGCAGGTTGTGGTGACTTGAATTTGTGGGGTGCAAAAGGAGATATCAGGGGATGTGGGGTTCTGGTTATGTTGTAAAGATCAGTGGTGAGTTGGTTGATTTCAGTTAAGGATACTGAGTGGATGTAAGTTGTCTATAAGTGTTAAGCCATGCTGGGTGGTGTGCATGTGCATTGAAGTCCAGAGTTAATATTAAGTTGTTATATTGTGCTAAGGGGGACAGCTCAGTAAAATAATCTTGAGGCATTGTTGGGGTATAGATGGAGGGATATAAATATTAACTAAATTCCATATTTTTTTAGTTGATTTGTATTTCTATTGATTTAGTAAGTGGTAATTTGGTTATTGTACATGAGAGTTGTGTGTGATACGTTGTGTTTCGGAATTGAGATTTTTATGTATGTGTGATAAGGCTATTATTTGGGTGGATTGTTGTTTTGTCTTGGGGGTTGTATAGATAGGGAATTGAGGAAGATTAGAGTTTTGGATGAGATTGGATTTCTCAATAAGTGCTATGCGTATGTTGTATTTAGTTAGGGTCTGGTGCAGTTCTTCATGTTTATTTTTTATGCTGTTGATATTTAGTTGAAGATAGTTGATGGAATAATGGGGATGGAGGATGTGTATTTGTGTGGGCTAATCTCCACATAAGTGGCAGGATCATGTTGGAGAATACTAATTAAGGGTCAGAAGGTTGGTGCATTTTAGGTGATACCAGAGTTGGCAAGTGTTCCACAATACTGAGATTTGTCCTCGACTGCATGGTCTATTGCATTTGGGGCAATATATGTGCTGGAATCAGGATCTAATTTTATATCTCCTGCTAATAGGAGGAGTTGGAGCGTGTGCGGACTTACATACCTGAAGTTTGAGAAGGTGGAAAAATAGTGTAAACGGAAATCTCTGAGGCGAGACGATACTGGGGTGAAGATCATTGGCCAAAATGATTCTAATTAGCTGAACTTTATTACTTACGAATATGCTGACAGGCAACCATTTAATCGAATTAGGCTAAGTTATGTTAGATTGTTAGGATATTTAAAGATTAAGCTTGGTTGGATTGTTAGGATATGTAAAGGTTAGGTAGATTAGGTTATGTTAGATTGTTAGGATATGTAAAGGTTAGGTTAGGTTATGTTGGGTTGTTAGTATATGTAAAAGTTAGTTTTGATAGATTGTTAAATTGTTAATATGTGTAAAGGTTAGGTTAGATTGTAAGGTTAGGTAGGTTAGATTATGTTAGATTGCTAGGATTTATAAAGGTTAGGTTAGGTCAGATTAGGATTGTGCTCGTTGATGAATTTGCAGCAACCCATATTTTTCGAAATGGAATTCTCCTAAGCAAGTTAAAACTTGAATTATTGATGAGATGTTGTGTTAGTGTTTTATTTATCACGTTATTAATTTAGCATTACACTTGGCAATATAATAATTTATTATATTTGTCGATTTTCTTTATTTCAATTAAACTTACCGAAGGAATTTTAGATTTAATTTCTCGCCAGTTCTAGTCGACCTTTGAGTTTTAGATATTTTTATCTTGATTGAACATTGTTTGGGCCTTCATTTGTAAATTGACACTAGTAGTAAGTCCATGGAAACAACTTTTTCTATAAATGAATAAGAATATGGCTTAGGGAGGAGGATTGATGGCCCAGAAGGAATATCAATCGGAAACAAACGATTCTAAACCGAAGGTTTGTCTGTCACTGATGTGTTACAGCCGCGCGTGCCACCACATAACTATTATTATTGTGTGTGACTAATTATTCAAATGTGTCGAAAAAAATTCTTGGATCCTTCGTGAAGGATTCAATTGCGATTTTGAACCGGCTCGACTCCTGCCGCTTCGCGCCCGCAGCCCCGCCCGCACCGCTGCCACCGTGCTGCCACACCACCATCCGCTGCACCCGCGCCGATTCCGTCTCAGCTTCTGAAGTTTTTATTGTATTATTATTGTGTGTGTGTATTATTGTGTGTCATTATTATTATTAAAGCTTCATTAGTATTATTATTATTAGTAATGGTATTAGTACTTATTTATTGGGTTGGGGTTATCGTATCGGGTTAAATTTGGAGGGGGTTAGATGGTGAGCATATCCTTGGTGTATACGATGTTGTCATTAGGTCCGAAGAAGTCTTTACTTTCATGAAAGTCTGCATTATTTTAAATGGCAAAAGAACATATAAAGTTGAGTTTCAAAAATACTTGGTATGAATCCCTGAGGGAAACTAGCTCGGCACAGTGAGTGGGCTCCCACTCACCGGTGCCGAGTTAATAAACAGTCGTATAACAACAATGTTGAATTTGTCTTATAAGGGTTATCGAAGATCAATAGGGTTTCAAAATCTCTAATCCTGTTGTTGGGTGTCTAGGATCCCCCAGAGGGATCCCACCCCAAATCTGAAATATTGATGTAGTAAGCTGAAACTGATATACAACCTTTTAAGGTTGTATCTTAGATGTATCCGGGGTAAAATGACCGATTGACCAAATTCAGGGACCAGCCCACAAATCTGAAATATTGACATAGAATGATGAAACTCAGTATACAACCTTCACAGGGATGGCTGCTCTTGATGTGACCCCAGTGCGACCAGGCTGGGTGTGTCAGATACAGGTACTCACCACAAAATCACAAAATATTGTTGACATAGAACAACGAGAAACTTGATATACAGCCTTTTTAGGTTGTGTCTTAGATGTATCCGGGGTAAAGACCCCGATTTGACCAAATTGGGGACCAGCCCACAAAACTGAAATATTGACAGAGAAAGATGACTATCAGTGATAAAATCGTCTGGAGTTCTAGGTTGGCCAATGCAGACTGGAGTGTAAAAATGACTGGTGCCCCCAGGCGGGTACTCCCAAAATCTGAAATATTGACATCGAAGCTTAAACTTGATATACAGCCTTTTTAGGATGTATCTTAGATGTATCCGGGGTAAAATGACGATTTGACCAAATTCGGGGAACAGCCCCACAAAACTGAAATATTGACATAGAATGATGGAAACTCAGTATACAACCTTCTAAAAAGATGTATCTTAGATGACCCAGGTGTAAAATGACTGTAATAAGATTTACTTCAGGCAGGTACTCACTAAAAATCTAAAGTAATGATATAGATACAAAACTTGATATACAGCCTTTTGAGGTTGTATCTTAGATAACATTCATAGTGGGCAAATGACCGATTTGACTAAATTCAGGGGACCAGCCCCTGAAACTGTCAACCAATAATAGAATAGTGAAACTCAGTATACAACCTTCTGAGGATGTATGCCCGGGTGTAAAAAATGACTGTGGGTACCCCAGGCCGGAGTTTCTACCCAAAAATCTGAAAATATTGACATAAGACATGAAACTTGATATACAGCAGGGTATATCTTGGAGTGTATCGAAAAAGTAAAATGACCAATTTGACCAAATTAGAAGGATAAAACCTACAACTGAAATATTATTCTGACCACAGAACAGCAAACTTGGTATACATCTCTTACAGTAATACGTGCAACAAAAAAAATTAAAAAAATTTTTAAAAAATTTTTTTTAAAGTAAAAAGGTATGATTTAAATATTGAGGATTTAAAAATTTAAAAAGGGAATTCATTAACTTATAAAAATTTTGCCTCAATTACTTAGTCAAGAGTCGAATTAAGCATTTTTTTTCTTTTAAGTTTATAACTTAAAAAATTTACGTTTTTATAAATCAAACACCCTCTAAGTGAGCCTCTGAACCTCACGGAGCCTGGAACTCTGGACTACTCTGGGCCTCTTGGCTCTCCCTCCTCCTCACCCTCCTCCTCCCACCTCGCCTCCCTATTGATCTAGTGATTCATGTCATATTCTAATAACATAACACAAAACTTTTATTTATTTTTGTTTTCTTTCAAACCCCTCCTTTTACTAAAATTTACGCTTTCATATTTATAACTTAAGAAATTTGGGTTTCTACACATTTACTAAACCTGTAAATCAGTAAATCAAACTACACCCCTCCCAGTAAAGCACATTCTTACTTATAATAATCAAGTAATGATTTAACAAAATTTTATCCTGACAAATCGTCCTAATTATCATACTGATCAATGAATATATACTAGCGTGTAACAAGATCCATACTTAACAACAATAGTAACTAATATTGGTGCAAAACGGAACCTACTTACACTTTTTCTTAATCTCACTGATATTTTTACATTAACATAGTAATATTTAACAAAATTTTATCACTTCCTTGCTTTACATACTGATCAATGAATATGCTAACGTAACAAAAGTTTCACATCAATAAAGCTTAAACATAGCACTTTGTATGTCACTAGACTACGAATATACGTACATTCCCACAAAACCTAACCTCTTAGGAATAAACAGTTAACATTAACAGAAGCTCATACTTAACAACTTGGTAGTAACTAACATATGTGGGCT
>JABUQX010144261.1:0-25000 GCA_015478945.1 Trachelipus rathkii
CATTTATACCCACATGTATGTTTAACCGTTTTCATTTATTTTATTCAAACACGCAGTAATTTTAACTTCACCTGCAGATTTGCCACTCCTCTTTCTCCTCAACCCATTACCTCCTCCTTGCTAATAACCTCATCCCCAAAATACATATTCCTTCTTGCACCATCAAACCCACACACATTCACTATCACCTCTTCATTACTGCCAATATTATGCAGACTTTCGAAGTGTTCTTTACACTCATCCATTTCATCAGTTGCAACACCAACCTATTCATTATTCTAAGCAGGTTCCCCTTATTCTCATTCTTAACCTTTCGCGCTTCCTTCCAGAAGAGCTTCCTATTCCCTTGTAAGTCCCCATTCATCCTCCTTCCAAACTGTTCATTTACCTCTTGTTTTCTCCTACGTATGCACCTTTAGTATTCTTTTCCTCCTTATAAACTTCCAAACACCTTTCTTTTGAAACTTCATCATTACTTTAGTACATTCAACCACGCTTCTTTTTACTTTTAACCGCTTGCTTCCTCTTCATTCCACCACTCACTGTGATCTTATGACAATACACTTCCCTACTTTATACAAACTACTTCCTTTGCTCTGCTAACAATTGCTTCCCTTCATTTGTTCCCAGATTTGTTCAGTTTCAACTTGTTCACATTCAGCGGATTACTCGACGTTCTTACATGTTTATCCTTATTACCTTGTTCACTTAACTTCTCACTCTTAATTTTACCACTTCCTTCCGTATCACCTTCCTCTCCATCCAAGCCCCCACTAACTTAATTTTACATAGAACAACATAATGATCCGATAATCCCATTCCAAACCCCTCACTGATTTAGCATCCAACACATACTTCAACATCTCCTTATTCTATAACATCTCCTATATAAAATTTATAACATATATAAATATATATATATATATATATATATATATATATATATATATATATATATATATATATATATATATATATATATATATATATATATATATATATACTCTATATATATATATATATATATATATATCCTCCCTCATAGATTGGGTGGGTGGGATATGTAGACATGCATAGAAACAGAGTTAAAGTAGAAGGATATTACCTAAGTATACGAAGAAAGCCTCCCTCCCTCATACCATACCCTTATATATTTATATATATATATATACTTTATATATATATAACAACCATATATATATATATATATATATATATATATATATATATATATATATATATATATAACCCATATATGCTGCTCTCTTTATATATATCTTTATACTCTTGCTGCTGCCATCGTGGATTGAGTCGGTGAACGAATGTCTGAAGGAGAGAAATGTGAGTTTGGCAGAGGGCGAGAATAAAGGTGCATGATAGGAGAATGGCGGGGTTTTGTATGGGGGCATGGTTGTGGCCCACCTGGGCCAGGGGATGAACCCGGTGACGATTTACCATAGTGGTGGTATGATTTCCCATGATGCTCTAGGGTGGATTTTCTGTCTGTGACGAGCTCTCACTAGTGTGGTACAGAGGGGGCGGTAAGGCTGGGCTTTCTTTCGACACGTTTGTCATGTTCTCCTACTGCTTTTCTTTCCGATGCTTGCTAGCACCTTACCCACTATCTTGGGGCAAAGGAAAGGTGAAGAAAGAAGAAAGAAAGAAAATATATATATATATATATATATATATATATATATATATATATATATATATATATATATATATATATATAATTTATTTCTTTAAATATATATATATAAATATATATTAAAGTTTTCTATGGAGTATGTATGCCATGTGAATGTGGGCCGAGTGGCCCAACCTCCTGAAGAGCGGACAGGAGCAAATGAAGATAATAGATTCATTTATAAATTTTTAGATAATCGATAGTTCTGGATTTAATAAAGTCTGGTTTTTTCTTTATTTTATTATAAATACTAATTATTATTATTATTATTATTATTATTATTATTATTATTATTATTATTATTATTATTATTATTATTATTAAAGTTTGAAACAAGCAAATTTTATAAATAAACTTTAAGAGTAACAACGATTGTGATTAACAATGAAAAATAAAATTTTATCATCATCCTCATCACCCACCTTCTTTCCCCAAGACTGGGAGTAAGGTGCGTAACATACACCGGAAACAGAAGTAGTAGAAGAATATGACGCAAGTCGAAAAGAAAGCCCAGCCTTACTGCCCCCTTTATACCTTTTAGTGAGAACTCGTCGCAATCAGAAAATCCACCCTTGAGCTTCACGGGACCGCGACGGATTCTCACTATGGCATCTCGTCAATGTGGGGTTCATCCCTTGCCCAGGTGGACCACAACCATAGCCCCTTACAAACCCCCCCCCATTCACTCCTATTATGCATCTTTCTTCTCGCCTCTGCCAAACTTGCATATCTCTCCTCCAGGCATCCCTTTACTACTTCGGTCCCCCAGCCAGTCGATTCCCATCACACTCACCAGTCACCACTATACATCCACTTAACCAACCTACCATCATTTGTTTATCCTTGTGATAATTATTGGTGACTGCTGTTATTGCAATTGAAGAGAATGGGGAAAAAACAATACGAAATAGATGTCAAGTGTAAGAATGTGTAAATGTTGATCTTTTGTGGTAGTATGAAGTGGAAGCTTAAAATGTATTTTTAGTTTTATATATTTAGAATAGCTCTTTTTATGCTGTTAACAATGAAAATATATGTAGTACTATAAAACCGTAGTGAAGAGCATGGAAAAGTAATTTAGAAAGATATATTTTCTAAACAGGTTTGGTATCAATAAGCTTGAATTAAGAACTGGTAGATGATGATGAAGATATTCTATTAAATTTAGCGATTATCTTGAATGAAATGTTTACAGATAAATAAAAATACTTTAGGGGTGCAAATGTTTTTGAAACGAATACTCTGTGAATGAAAATGTGAATTATGATGATAGTAAACTAAAATATTTATGAGAATTTTTCAAGGTGTAGGCCACCAGTAAATAAAATAATTCTAATTAGTTTCAAGTGGAAAGTATTTTACGAAGGATTTTAAAGGGTGTTTGAAATAGAGAAGCTGTCAGTAAGTGTAGGACAAAAAGAATAACTAAATATATATACAGCATGTGTTCAGCTTGTAATAATTTATCTTATTTTGCTGTTCATTGCTCTCACAATTTTAGAACCAGCTTCATATTGACCTTTTCTTGCTTCTTTTAGTGCTTTCAAATTTTTCACTGACCTTTTCTGCTTCATTACTCACTTCCCTACTCGCCAGCGATATATATTCCCTTCGTTTATCAAATTAAGTAAAATATAATTTTTACCGAACGCGTAATTGATTCGGTAAATTTCTGACAATATTTATCACACTATATCTTGCATATATCGCGCACTGTCACTCTTGTGGTATTCTTTTTGAAATTTTATTCTCTTCCATTAACTTCAACATACCTTGCAACGAACCTTGTAAGTGTCTTATTCTCTTCCACTTCTCTTTCTTTTATTCAAATTTTTATTTTCATGTTCTTAATTAGGTATATTCTAATATGCCCTCTTTCATTCTCGCTTAATTTTATCTCTATTCCTCCCAATTCATTTATGACAGCTTTTCCTCTCCCAATTTATTTATGAACACCTTTTCTCCCCCAATTTATTTACGAACACCTTAATCTTCCAATTTACTTATGATTACCTTTCCTTTACCAGTGTATATTACCATATTTAGTTGTTCTTAATGTTTTTCCCAATTAATCCTTAGATATCTTCTCAAATTTAACCTATTCATTTCTAAATTTACAGAAATGGCAATTTTGTACCAATCGACTCGTACAAATTTTCTTTTCAAATTTAAAGAATTTACTAGAGGATTTCTTACCCTCCAAACTTACTTTAGCTTTTCTGAGCTTAGTCTTCTTAACATGGCCGTCAGTTACAAATCTTTGCATACAGTTACTTCACATCCCAGTATCTAGACTAGCGTTCTATCCACTTCTTCCTAATGTCGAAATATGCTCCCTTTTTCCGTTGATTAATTTTTTTGTTAAAGAAATTTTCCTTTCAATATCTTACACAGTGTTTATCTGATTTAATGAATATTCTATCCTTCCATATCTATATGTTGAATTTTTCTTCTCTTGTTTGTTATCCCCTATTTTTTTTATTATTTTTTTTGTTACCTTTTTGAGCTTTTGTTACTTAAAAATAGATGAGAGAGGGGTCTCCCTCTCGTCCAGCTACTTTTAAGTAGTGTTTTCATATTTTGAACTAGCAAACTATTCTTCAGATTCTTCATAAAACTTCTGTTTGTTTAACAATCTCTTAATGGATATAACAAAAATATCCGTTCTATTTCCTTTTTCCGCAGGATTCCAACGCCATCATACATTAATTTCTCATTAGAATGTATCTGAAAGTTTCACTGAAATTTCGCAGAACTATTATGTCAAAGTTCTCCATTTATTTAGACTATCCTTCTTAAACCCACTATCTAGGTTTATAAGCACTTTATTAACTTGATGATTCTTGTTTAATTCATCAGTCTTCAATATGACTACAATAAATGCTCATCCAGAGAACTAAGAAATATAACTGCAGTTAGACATTTTGCGTCTTCACCTGCTATTAATCGTTCTTCCACTTTTGTGGTTCATATTTGATACCCTTCTTTTAAACTACAAGTGTAGGAAATTTCATTTCATTACATTACCTCCGCCTATTTCCTCCCTTCGGTCCAAGGTGCTCAGTTTTCTCACTTCCTTTAGTTTTGATCATATGCTTTGCTACCACTGTAAACCACAAGCATGACAGGAGATGGTCCAAACTGCTTACACTTTACACATTTTTTTATTTTATTTCTTAATTTAAATCTCTCTTGATTTTATCATACTAACTTTATTCCCTTGAATTCTCTATTCCTTGACATATGCGAATTATATATTCCAAATAATATTTTCATACAAAATATTTTGTGCACTTTGGTCCATACATTTAATCCACCTGTAAAATAATAATATTCTGTTCCTTGTTTCCTCAGAACTGGGGGTAGGGTGCATAAACATGCACCAGAAATTCGAGGCAAATGGTTTAGTTGATTAAATCTAGTAAAGTATCCAATGTATTTTTTATAATTAGAGGAAAGGGAGTGTCATCGACGTTGAAGAAGGATTTCATTTTAAGGAGTGACGTCATCGTTGAAGAAGATTTCTTTTTATTTACAATTAGTGTCAACTAAGTTTAATTTTTTATCTGTCTTCTTTCAGAGAAGAACTTTAAATGGCTATATTTATTTATCGTTTTAAGCTTAAAAGGCAGTGGTGACCTTTGATTTACGTACTTAACTAAATACCATAGTAGTAATTTTGTCTTGCAGCGTAAAGCAAAGAAAGATCCACCTTTGTTATTTCTCACGTATAAAATGAAGCGAGAGGTATATTTAAAAATACTTATTAAATACAAGTGATATTATTTTTAATCTTCGATCTTTCAAGAAACTTCAATCTCTTTACTCACTTCAACAATTTTCTTTATGTGAGTTATTGTTGCTTTTTATCAGGAAATTTTTTTTATTCAATCTATTCTACTTCAGGAGTGACGAATAAAAGATTGAGGGTAGACATTGCTGTTATTAAAGAAATGATAGAAATGAAAGAAATAAATAAAATAACATGGATAAACACCAAAGCACAGATGGCGGATGTGTTATCGAAAGGAGGAGTGAGAGTAGACAACATGTGGTTATATGTTGAAGGAAAGAGGACAGGAGAGGAAGAAGAGAGGGAGAGAAGAGAAAAATGGTTTAGTTGATTAAATATCAGACACTTTATATTTCATACTTTCAGCTACCAAACTAATTATAAAACTTATTTGTGACTTCTCTTTGTCGACGTTTCCCAATGAAGCATCTGTGTACACTTCAGGCCTAATTCTTGCTTCTTTTAACTCCTCCATTTTTATGTTTAACTTTTCTCTTTTTATTTTCCTAATTACTCTACTAGCTTTCCTCATATCCGTCCCATAAGCTATCTTATCAGCCTTGTTCAAGTCATTTACACTATAAACAATGTCCGGCCTACTATGTTGACTCACCCAATTTAGTTGTCCTACTAATGATCTGTATCTTGTCATTTCTTCTTTATTTAATTCTTTCTCTCCTTTTTCCATAGGTCCGTAGATCTCATCATCTGTTTGCATCTGTTTTATATAATTTTCTTGACTCATATGTAAACATCCTTCTTCTTGTTTCATTTCCACTCCTATGTATTTAAATAATCCTTGCTCTTCTGTTCCTATTTTTAAGTTTTTCTTAATTGTCCCTATGACTTCTTCGAATATGTCATTTCCTCCATAGAATAAATCGTCCACCTGGGTACACATTACTCGTATTAGTTCATTATATCTTCTTCAACTAAATACTGTTGGATCTAATGAGCATTTCTCTTCTCCTACTTCTTTGATCGTTTTTACCATTTTATTATACCAAACTTTAGCTACATCTTTTAATCCATAGACTACCTTCTTTAACTTGCATATTTTGTCTGTTTTTGCTTCTTTCGGAGGTGATATATAAACTGTTCTTTCAAGTTTATCTCCTTATAGATATGCTGTCTTATTATCCATTGCATTTCCAACCATATCTTTTTGATATTCATATACATAATTTTAAAGTTTCAGTAGCACATGTGGGTGCGTCTGTAGAATATTCTCCATCTTTTTTTTCGAAACCTCTCATCACCAACCTTACCTTATAAACCCTTCTTCCCACTTTCATTTTTTTCTATCACTATCCATCTGGTGGTTAATATTTTTTGACTTCCTTTATTTACGGCCTAGTACACCTCATTTTCAACCCAGCTTTCCAACTCCTTTAGCTTCTAATACTTTTTTTGCCTTCAAAATTAGCTAAAAATACACCCTCCTCATCAGGTATACGTGTAATGTTTTTCCATTCTTTAAAATCAATCCACGTTTTTTGTCCTGTTCGTAAATTCTCCACATTGTAACAATTTTTCCAAATCTTGCTTGTAGCTTTTCCTGCTCTTCCTGTTTGTTTTAGTTTCAGGTATGTAAGTGGCACGGTTCACGAAGAAGGGGCCTGTACTTGTCTTTTTCTTTTTCGGTCTTTCTCTTTGTAAGTGGTTTTCTAATTATTTGTTTTTCCTTTTGTAGGAGTGTTAGCAATTTTGGATTTAGTTTTTTTGTATTCATATGTTTGATTTAATGCGCAATTTAAGTTGAAGTAATATAATCGTTAAGAGAACTTTCAATTGGATCTACGGGTATATATAGTTGAAATCGTTTGTGGAATTTGTTCATCTGTCTTGTCTTTCGTGTTGAGTGAGGAAGTGATAAGTCTTATCTCCCGACGATCTGATAAAACTTTCATTGACTAATACTTTATTCTCTTTCTATTTCCTGACTGTTTTCCTCTTGAAAGATTTTATCCATTTGGAGATTACCTTTAAGGTACACCATAAGTGAAGGATCTCTATTGATCCCAAGGTATTTTGTTTGAATAGTTGATTTTATAATTTTTTTCCTTTATTTGTACCACTTTATTTTTACCTCTGTCATTTCCCCTTGGTATTCTTTTTTGTTTGCTCTGTACCTCTCACCTCTCTTCGTAATCTGTATTCTCTCTTTTACTTGAACTTCTCTTTCTAATTCATCATCTTCTTCTTCTTCTTCATTAATTTGATTAAAATTCTGCCTCCTCACCTCCTCCCCTTCGGATTCTTCCAAGTCTTCATATCTTTTTTCATCTTTCTCATTTTTCTTATCTTCCGGTTTCTTCTAATTCTTGTAATATGTATTCTGTTTACTCCTCTAAGAGAGCCTCCATTATTTCACCACAACAGTTTTGCCGTCTATTCCATTGATTCTTGCTGGACCTCTCCATTCTTTCTCATTCTCCCTTTTATAATAAACTTCTCCTCCAATTACTGCTTCCACCACTTTATGATCTCTCACATTTTCTATTAAGGCCTTTCTCATTTTTTCGCTCGCCTCTTGTTTTATTTGAATCTCTCTAGCCTTATGCATAGCTATCAAATTCTCTTTTAACATCCTTTCTTCGTTTTCTCTTTCTAAGCTTGATGGTCTGTCATTGTTTATCACGGTAGGAATACTTATATTCCTTCCAAATAATAATTGGTTTGGAGCAAATCCACCCTCCATCATTAAACTATTTTTGGCCAATTTAAACATACTCAAAAATTCCAATCCGTTGTCAAACAATAACTTCCCCGGTGCTTCAAAAATACTTATCCATCTATCTAATATTTTCTCGGCGATCTCTTCATCTATTTTATTATTTACCCAAGGACGTTGACAGTAGTGAGTAGCCTTATGTTAAACCTCTCAGACAAAACTTTTACCTCCTCGTTTTGAAATTAAAATCCGTTGTCAAACAATAACTTCCCCGGTTCTTCAAAAATACTTATCCATCTTTCCAATATTTTCTCGGCGATCTCTTCACCTTTTTTTTTATCCAAGGACGTTGACAGTTGTGAGTAGCCATATCCACCATTATCAGAAATTTGATCATTTCCAATTCTCCTAAATCCATGGCTACCATTTCTTTGAAGACTGCTGCCATCGAGAAACCCATAACGGGTTTTAGTGGAATACTTCTTCTTGTACCTAATACAGACTCACAGCCTTCGCAAATCTCTTAATTCTTTCTCCACTTCTTTTATCACTTCACTCGATAATTTTAATCTTTGTTGGCATCCTTCATAAGTTGTAATATCCTATTCCAATGCAGATATCCAAATTGAAGATGTAATTTCCATAGTTTTCTTTTCCTTTCCTCTGGGTTATTTATCCAGTTTTTCTCAAACCTTCGAAACCAAACATTTTCCTTTTGATCCTTTTATGAGGTTAATCATAATATGGTTTTGTTGTTCTCCTTGTCTATATTTTATTTCTAGATCTTGAAACACTCCAAAAATAACTTTTTATTTCCCATATCAACACTCATCTTTATCTTTTCCATGGTTTCTATACCTATCAACCATGGTATATATCCGCTAATTACTTCAGTTTTAATTAAAAAATTTAATTTTCTATTTGGCATGGTATATCTATACTTTTATTGGTTTCATATTTACTTTCTCAAACACATAACTTCCTTCTTTTTTCTCTTGCTGTTATTCGTCTCCTTTATCTCTGCATCACTTAACTCCACCATTATCCAGCCTAGTCATCTCTCTCCACGTACAACCTGTGTCTAGAATTCCTCCTATGTCTGCATATACTTCATCTTCCTCTTTTTTTCTACTCCGAAATAACTTACTTGCTCTTCATTATTCTTACATTTTTGATTTCACTTTCTCTAAATACTGTAAAGTTTCTTCCTTTATTGTTCCATTTCTTTGGGCATGCTTGTGTGTAATGATATTGCGATCCGCATATAACACACATCGTTACTTTACCGAACCTCATAGGGTTTTTTCTTCCTTGTATCCTTTTATCCTTCCATCATTCCCCTTCTGTTTCTTTTCTTTCTTTCTTCAATGTTGTTACTTCCTTAGGAAATATTCTTATCAACATCGTTTTTATTACTTCGAAAGAAATTGCCTCTTTTTCCACAACTGGCTAAAACCAATTGTTTCTTCTCTTCATCTATGCCTTTTCTCTCTAGAAGAAGGTATCCTCTTATATTGTTTTGTCATAGTCCCTTCTCCAGCTGTTTCGCATTCTTTATCATTCTTCCAAACCTTTCAACGAATGTCCGCATATCTTCTTCCTGCTTCTTTGCAGTATTGAAAAATTCTCTCATCTTATTGAATTGGTCAATGACATTGTCTTTACTGTATCTTCATCCCAATTTTTCTATTATCGACTCCTCCCATCCCTTCTTCATAAGATCTTCATTTTTTATTTCGTTAATTGTTTCAAAAGCTTCTTTTCTCCTCCTAGTCTTAATTTAATCTCTAATCCTGGATATCTTACATATTCTTTTTCTATGAGTAACCATGTTTTTACTTTTTCCTTCCACTCCTCGAAATTCTCCTTTCCTTCTCTATAAAACCGTGGGCATCCTGTTCTAGTATCTCTTCTACCTCCTTCAGTTATTTCTTTGTTTGAGTCAGGCATCTTCTTCACTTTTTGCTTTGTAACTACGCTCTCTGTTACTACTTTGATAAAATTTCCTGATACGAAGCGATTACAACTCAATTGCTGATGTGAGTAAAGAGATTTAAGTTTCTTGAAAGATCGAAGATTAAAAATAATAGACTTGTATTTAATAAGTATTTTTAAATATACCTCTCGCTTCATTTTACACGTGAGAATATAACAATGGTGGATCTTTCTTTGCTTTACGCTGAACGATAAAATTACCACCCTATGGTATTTAGTTAAGATACGTAAATCTAAGGTCACGACCGCCTTTTAAACTTAAAACGTTAAATAACTATAGCTATTACATTTAAAGTTCTCTTCTGAAAGAATATAGACAAAAAATTAAAACACTAATATTAAAATTAAACTTAGTCAACACTAGTTATAAATAAAACGAAATCTTCTTCAACGATGACGTCACTCTTTAAAATGAAATCCTTCTTCAACGTCGATGACATTCCCCATAAGATGGAGTCCTTCTTCAATGTAGATGACACTCCCTCTCCTGTAATTATAAAAATACATTGTATAGTTTACTAGGTTTAATCAATAATAAAACTTGCAACATTTTTTTTATAATAAGCTGGGAATAAAAGTTTACATCTCATTATCTTAGATACCTGAACTTCTCCATTCAACTTTCTACTCGCTTCTTTTCTTCCTCAGTTTTTCTATCCGCATATCTGAAAGATTGTAATGTCAGTCATAAATTTGGCCAAAAGCTAGATCATCCTGCCTAAACTGTTTTGCTTTTACTGGAGGCCAGGTATCCTGCCAGCTGGAGCAGTTTTCTAATCTTATCCCAGCTTTGAAATTACACGTAAACAAGTTTATATAACATCATACCTAGGGTTGGGATTAAAAAAAACGTGTTCGTTTTTTTTTTGTTTTTTTTAAACAAAGGCCAAAATTTTTTTTTTTTTTTTAAATTACTTATTTTTCATATATATCAAGTCTTTTTAGGGTATTTAGCATTAAAATACAGTAAATACAATATGTTAAAAGAGGTATACAATATATAAAGTAGAGTTTAGTACTTAATAAAGTTTTATTAGTGCTCTAGGGCATATAATTATTACATTTCACATGATCTGATTATTATATATATATATATATATATATATATATATATATATATATATATATATATATATATATAAATATATATATATATATATATATATATATATATATATATATATATATATATATATATATATATATATAAATAACTATATATATATATATATATATATATATATATATATATATATATATATATATATATATATATATATATATATATACATATATATATATATATATATATATATATATATATATATATATAACCTCTATATAATATATATATATATAATAACTATATATTCAACTGCTGTATGTATAATATGTATATGCTGTAATATATATATATATATATGTATATATATAATAATATATATATAATAATATATATATGTATATATATATATATGTATGTAATAATATATCTTCAACTTCTTTGCTATGTATATATATATATATGTATATATATATACTGTAATATATATATATATATATATATATATATATATATATATATATATATAATAATAACAATAATATCAATAATATATATATATAATAATATGTATATATATATATATATAATATATCATATATTAATAATATGTAATATGTATATAATATATAATAAAGGTATATATAATAATAATAATAATATGTATATATAATAATATATATATAATAATATAATAATAATATAATAATATATATATATATATATATATATACTATATATAATAATAATAATAATAATAATAATATTATATATACCATTATATATATATATATATATATATATATACTATATATATACTATATATATATATATATATATATATATATATATATAACTTTATATATTCCCATATATATATATATATATATATATATATATTCTTCATCTACCTTTTTCTCCCCAAGACTGGTGGTAAGGTGCGTAACAAGCATCAGAAAAGAAAAGCAGTAGAAGAGGCTTATGACAAAAGTCGAAAGAAAGCCCACTTACTCCCCCCTAAATACCATTAATTAGTAAGGACTCGTCGCAGTCAGAAAATCATACCCCCTCACAAAACCCCGCCATTCTCTCTTATTATGCACCTTTATTCTCGCCTCTGCCAAACTCACATTTCTGACCTTCAGACATTCGTTTAATGACTCAATCCACTTTTTCTTCGATCTCCCATCCGGTCGGTTTTCAACACACTCGCCACTATACATCCGCTTAAAAACCGACTATCATTCATCCTTTCCACATGACCAAACCATCTCAACATACTTTCATTTATTCTCTCGTTTACCCCTTTCTTCACACCACACAACTCTAATATGTTCATTCCTCATTTTATCAATTCTTCTCTTCGCATGCCCCTAAGATTGTCCATCTGAACACATTGAACTTTAGATCAATACTTCTTATTCCATAGTCTCACTACTATACACTAACAGGTAACAACATACCGTCATGTAAGACCCTAGCGCACTAAAGACTTAGTCCCTTTACATTCACCAACGATTTAATTGCACCAGCCACCCTCCTGCCATTCACAACTTTCCTACTAAACTCTGCATCATCCGTTCCCTTCTCATCCAACATATACCCTAAATATTTAAACTCAGACACTTGTTCCAGCTGCTCACCATCTAACATAACTTCACACTGAGGACTGTCTTCACTCACAACCATAACCTTACTCCTATCTGCGTTTTCAAACCCCTCATTTACACACTGCAAAATCTACCAATCCTCTCAAACTCTTCCAGATTCGCCACAAAACCAAATCATCCGCATATAGTAGGTAGGGCACCCCTCCCTCATCTCCATCATTCTTACCATTTCCGGTCCTTACCTTCAGTGCTGCAACCCCATCCATATACAAATTGAATAACCAAGGAGACTAACACAACCCTGCCTCACTCCGCTATTAATACTAAACCAATCACTTTTGACACCATTTATTCTTACACGCCTCACTATCGTCACATACTTTTGATTCCATTCAGAAGCCTATCATAACACTACGCTATATCACTAACACACTGCCATAGATTTACCTATTAACCCTATCTGCCTCCCTGTTTAAATCCATAAAACCTAGTAATTTGTGCTCTCTCTCATTTTCTCTATCAATTGTTCCAATGTAAAGATTTAATCCACACATCCTCTACTATAAACGCACCTTTTTCTTCACCAATCAGTCCTTTAGTCACTCGGCGCACTCTTTCGACCAAAACACCAGAATATATCTTCCCTACAGCGCTCAATAAACTAAATACCCTAATTTCTACAGTTCCCTTTATCTCCTTACCCTTATATAAGAATTCTATTACTCTCCTTCAATCCCTCGAAACTATACCTCCATAAGCGCTTTATTACACAACATCCAAATCCAGTAATCACCATCTCGCCTCCCGTTCTTGATCATTTCACCAGTAATTTCATCTACCTGCAGATTTATCATATTCTTCAACTTGCTCACTCTACCCATTTCCTCCTCTTTTCTAATAACCTCATCTCCAAAATACCTATTCCTTCTTGTACCATCAAACCCACACACAGTCATTATCACCTCATCATTACTGCAATATTATCACAGATTTTCAAAGTGTTCTTTCCACCTCCACTCACATCCATTTCATCAGTTACAAAAAACACCATCCCTATTCATTATTCTGAGCATGTTCCAATTATTCTAATTCTTAACCTTTTGCGCTTCCAGAATTCAGAAGAGCTTCTATTCCCTTGTATGTCCCCACATTCATCCTCCTTCCAAACTGTTCATTTACCTCTTTCTTTTCTCTTACGTATGCATCTTTTAGCATTCCCTTTTTCCTCCTTATATAATTCAAACATCTTTCTTTTGAAACTTCATCATTTGCTTTTAAGTACATTCAACCACGCTTCTTTTTTACTTTTAACCGCTTGCATCACCTCTTCATTCCACCACTCACTGTTATACATTCTTACTTCCTACTTTAGCACACCCACATACTTCTTTTGCACTGCTGCATTGCTTCCTTCATTTGCTTCAAATTTATTCAGTTTCAACTTGTTCACATTCAACTGATTTACACACGAGCTTATGTACTTATCCTTATTACCTTGTTCACTAAACTTCTCACTCTAAATTTTGCCCACTTCCTTCCGTCATCACCTTCCTCTACATCCAAGACGCCCCCATAACTTAATTTTACATAAAAACAACATAATGATCCGATAATCCAATTCCTAAACCCTCACTGATTTAACATCCACCACATACTTCAACATCTCCTTCTTCACCAACACAAAATCAATCATACTTTTCACTTCGATACCATCTCTACCTACACCAACTCTAGTATACTTATGGATACTCTTGTGTTTATAGAAAGTATTACTTACACACATACCTCTCCCCTCACAGAAATCAATCCCCCTTCCTACCATTCTCATTTCTTCCGACACCCCAAAACCACCTGTTATACCATTCTTTATATATATATATATATATATATAATATAATATATATATATATATATATATATATATATATATATATATATATATATATATATATATATATATATATATATATATATATATATATACATATATCTTATATATATAATATATATAATATATATATATATATATATATATATATATATTCTTTATATATCTATATATATATATATATATATATATATAAAATCCATTAGTAATAATATCAATATTTATTCCTAGAGAGGAATATTGGTACTACTATATAATTTAAAACATCTTTAATATACATAAAAAGAGGTAATTAAAAAAAAAAACAAAAAAAAACATTGTTTTAAAAAAACCGTTTTTTTCACAACCCTAATCATACCTTTTTCATAGTAAATGCTGTTAGACATACTTACTTTATTATTTTACAAGTATAACCATTAGGTATCTTAAATTTAAGAAACTTAAAGAAACATTGTTTCTTCCAGACCTTGAAATATAAAACTTATGTTTCTCTCCATCTAGCGTCTTCGGTGAGTGAATCTTTAGCCAAGCTGACATCTGCAACTCAAAAAGAAATAGACTTTCGCCTGAAGAATCTGTTACGTTTCAATTTTTACACCATAATCTGTGAATCTTAAACTTTATAATTAATTTCATTAATACTGTTAAAATATCTATTCTCCGATATTTTAAAGAGGATTAAATTACGGTAATTAACAGTTGATTATGATAGCGGTTCCCAACATGGGGTACGCGCACCCTAGGGATTCGTAGGAGGTTGGTTAGTGGTACGTGAAATAAAATGACTAATAGCACAGATATTGAACTTAAAACTCACAGAACGAATGACATGGCGAGAAGAAATGACACTATTATTCCTCTTTTAAACAATAGATTTCTCGAAGAATTTAATAAATGTCTCATGATGGTGATGGATTAAAAGTAGTAAAATCTTTGCTATTCAAGTTGGCGAAAACACAGACGTTGCTTATTTTGCTTTGTTATCCTTTGTGAAGCGTGCAAGAGGTGAGAAAATATTTAAAGCTTTTGACTTATTTTAAGGAAAAGGAAATTAATTGGCCTAATTGTTGCTGACTATGCCCTGATGGAGCAAGTCTATTTTAGGCTGTTATTCCGGTCTTTGTGTCAATGTCATTAAAGTAGTTGCTCCCAGAATAAAATGGAGTCAATGCTGCATTCATAGGCAGAACCTTGCATCCAATCACCTTCCTGGGGAATTATTTAACAGTCTTTTAGGAAGAAGCTGTAAGGGTCGTTAAGTTTGTAAAGTCAAATTTAACAAATTTCAGGCTTTATAATGCTCTGTGTGAAGAGATGACAAGTTTTCATTCTCCACTAATCCTTTATACCGAAATAAGGATGGCTTTCTCGGGGTAAAGTTCTTAAACGTCTGTTCAAACTTAGGCTCGAGTTCAGTTTTTTCAAAGATCATCCCTTCTAACTTTCTTCAAAGTTGCATGACTTTGATTGACTTGGCTTCAGAATCTTCCATACTTATCAAATATTTTATTACAAGTAAATAAATTTTAAATTTTCCTTCAGAATAGTTCAGTAATGATCGTCAATGTTTCGGGCAATATCGAATCTATAATTAAAAAAAATGGACTTTTGGAGATCATGTATTGAAAAAGGTATTTGAAACTCGGCATAATTTCCTCTCAGAGAACAAGATGCCTCTTTCAGAACATGAGCGAGAAAACAATCGAATACTTGAAGCGATTAAATCATCTTTTGAAAAGGATTTTCCAAATGTTGGTGATGAAACCAAGTCTATTACAAATCTATTTGATGATTCCCCCCCTTCCCCCCAAGCAGCCAGAGTATCAATCAAAGGGAAAGAGAAGTTGGTCGAATTATCGACAGACGCAACTTTAAAGTTGAATTTAAAAGAAAACCCCTTATATATTTTTGATCAGATATAAACTAGGGATGTACCGATACCAGAAAAGAGGCCGATACCGATACCGATACTATTTTTTTAGGTGCCGATACCGATACCGATACCGATACTTTAATTAATATAATAAATGCACAGTAATAAGATAAAACATTTGTGCACTGCTAGGCAACTCAAGATTGCATTCCCTGTACAAACAATACTTAGTCATTTATATTTCATATTTGGTTGTGCCCAAGTATATTTATTTTATAAATTAAAATAGTACCTTTAAGGAAAAATAATTGCAAATATAATATTAATAACTTTTACATGTTTGTGTTTATTTAAAAAATATTCCATTTCCAATTTCAAGTAAGTATTAACAAAGTTTACCTACTAGCTTTTATGTTTTAACATGATTACAATTTACAAGAAGATTCTTTAACTAGCTACAATATAAAGAATAAAAATAATGAGAGAAGAGACCTCAATTAATCAGCCGAAAAGTTAAAATAAAAAAAAGCTATTACTCAAACATGACATAATAAAATACTCCTTTAAGATAGATATCATTCAATACTCAAATTCAAAAATTCACAAAATTGTGATGCGATGCAAAAACATTAAGCTTTCACTAGTGTCTGGCGAGAGACTGTTCCTTTTTGGGGTGTTTACATTCCTACCTAACCTACACCATAAATACGCTCTCTCTCGACTTATGAAGGAGGTGCTGATAATTATTTCCTGCAAGCACTGATAATAATGAAAACCTTGGGCCATTTTCATGCCACCGCATTAAAGGATTCTCTTCTGTAGGCAGCATCTCATGTTTTCGTAGAGCCTCATCTCCTCTTTCACAGACTGCAAATTTGAATTATCTTTGCTAATTGATGATTGTCTCTTCAGTTTTTACGATGAGGTTCCCTGGTGTGATTCCTTTGAAGGTGAATGAGATGTCAATGCAATTTCGGCCATGAACTTATCAATGTCTAACATATCCAAATCCTCATCTTCAGTAGGTTTATTTACTGAAAAGCCACCATCGTCACTATCAGTGCTGTTGCCAGGGTTGCAGATAAGGGGGGCTTTCATTTTTTTTTTTTTTTTTTTTTTTTTTTTTTTTTTTTTTTTTTTTTGTCAAGCGAGCAAGCTCCTCGGTTATGCTATTTTAATGCATTCTAGTTGTGGTTCGTCGTCGGATCATTCTTGTGGGGGTTTCGGCTAGCTTAAGGAATTCATATTAGAACCTTTTATTTATTTATTTTTTTTCAGTTGTCACCGCCTCTCACGGGCACAACCCTATTCAAAAAGTGGGTGTTGAATGCCTCAAAAATCTATCTAACGCAAATTACGCAGATGAGCACAGACGCAGGCTTTAAAGGGAGGGAAAATAAATTGAGTAGGAAACACAAGATGGAAGGAAGAGGAATTCCACAGAACAGAGGTGGCGGGAAGAAGGAAGCACCTCAGCGAACCGCCTGGAGTTACTAACATCAGCACAAAACTCATGTGCCGACAGCACCCCTTGTGCTACGAGGGCGTCGTAAGGTGGTGGTACGCAGTGGATCAATTCCCTCGAGCACCTGCCTCTACAGTACCTATAGAAAGGGATAAAGCACCAACATCGCGCCCGCAAATCTAAAGGGTCAAGTGAACTAGAAAGTACAGGACAGTTTATAAGTCTTTTGGCCTTTGACTCGACCCTATCCAAAAGCCGGATGAAACCAGAGCCCCCGCCCCCCACAGATATGAGAGCAGTACTCCATACAAGGGCGGATGAGACCCTTGTATAGGTGGAGTTACTGAGAAGAGGAAAAAAAGTCTCACACTCTAAACAGAAGTCCCAGTTTCTTTGAGGCCGCCCTAGCAACCACTGTGATTTGAGGTTTTCAAAACATTTTTTTTGTTTATGTTAAGGCCAAGGATGTTTATATTATCAACAGGAGAAGGAGAATCATCGAAAGAGAAAGAAAAGTTAAGGGTCTTAGAGAGAAACTTGTAGAGTTGAATTTTTAAATATTAAATTTCACAAACTTGAGACGACCCCACCTTGTGAAATTCAATCCAGATCAGCGAGAATGAATCGGAATAGGAATAAGACGAGAGGCAATTCTAGAAGTAAAAGAGGGAGCAGAATTGATCTGAGTTGAAGAATGAAGTCATCGACATATGAGTGGATAGAGTTAGATGTGCAGGTGAGAAGATCATTGATGAAAAGCAGGAATAAAGTAGGAGATAAAACAGAACCTGAGAAACACCCCTATTGACAGAAAAAGAAGAGGTCGCCCCATCAGCAACAGCCGACATTGGGCGATTGAAAGAAAGCTGGACATAAGTAAGCAAAGAGAAGAAGGAAACCCAAAGGAGGGAGCTTGGAGAGCAGTGACGCGTGCCATACCCGGTCAGATGCTTTGGATATGTCAAGCGCCACACCGCAAGAAGTCTTTCCGTAGTTCCTAAGGCGGAAAACCATAAATCTGTTAAATAGGAAAGTATATCGCCAGTAGATCTCGAGCACCGAAAGCCGTACTGATAATCAGAAAGAAGGGAAAGAGATTCCAGATGATCTAAGAAATAAGAATTGAAAGGTTTCAAAGATGCTTAGAAAGAATTACAAGTGAGAGCTATAGACGATAGTTAGAAGGATCAGAGCAGCATCATTTTTTTCGGAATAGGTTGGACATATGCGTGCTTCCCAACACTGAGAGTGCTAGTATTTAGGCATAGAATATAGTTGAACGAGGGTGGGATCAGCACGGAAGCATACTTCCTCAAAACTCCGGAGAGGAATGCCATCCGGGCCTGCCTTTCTAACGTTCATAGATTTCGGGATCTCATGCACCCGATCAAATGGAATGACAGGTAAGGAGAGGAGAGGAGGGAGGAAGAGGAATGACAGAATAGGTTGAATTAGAGGAAAATAGAGGCCAAAGAGATGATTGGCCTTTTCAGTTGGAGCGTTAGCATAATCATCAGAGCAGATAAGAGGAGGAAGGGATGATTTACAAAAGTTGTTAAGAAGTTGTTAGAGGCCAGAGAGATTTGTCAGTAGGAGGAACCAGGTAGCGCACATTTTCGTTAATGAGAGAGTCCCGCTTTTCTCGTCAGTATCCCTGCAACGATTTCTAGCTGAATGAAAATTAGCCAGAGTGATGGGAGGAACGAATTTTTCCCCACCCGATAAGCATTGTCTCTAGCCTGAATGGCCAGAGAACAAGCGCACGATCGAACTATGGATTTTGAGGAGAAAGATTTAGTCAAAATGAATGAACCTGCTCATCCCATTAATAATTACAGTTCCAACTTTATCTGCAGAATCTGAAGCGTCTTAGGAGTCAACAGTCACTTCAATTATAGTTGGCGTAAAAGCGACGCACTCCCAACCGGCCCGATCAAAGTGCCAGAAAAACCGCACAGGGCAGGATGGAATGTTGGAGAAGAAAGTATTAAAATTAAAATTAAAATAGGTTGTGGTCAGATTTACCGATAGGAACGAAGGTGGTGTATTTATAGAGAGAAGGACTGAGTGGTGAAACATAGGTCAAGTGTGTTCAAAGAATCGGTTGAGACGATCCGGAATGTGTGTACGTTATTTAATCAGTTGCTCCAGATCGTTTGAGTACTGAATGATTCGGCTTCCTCCCCACCTAAATCAGTGAGAGGACCAACAATTCAGTTTTTGTGTACATTGAAATCCCCTAAATAGAGGACCTCAGGTATTTGGATGAGAAGATATAGTAGTCTCGTGAGAAGTAGTAAGGTAATCAAAAAGGAATGAAAATCTGTTCTGTTGGGAGAACAGTAGCAAAAGCATAAGAATATTGTGTAGTAAGAAGGAAGAGAGAAAGATTTTAGCCACAGAACATCGATTAGAAGATTAGAGATTCTCGAGACGTGTTATAAGATATTTATATTTACATAGGCACATACTCCACCCTTCAAACGGAAATTATAAAATAAGTTATAGTTGGATATATTAGACGAGTTGAGGATGAATGCTTAGCCATCTGGGTCTCAGACAGGAAGCATAAAATTAGGTTTAAATTGGGTAGTAGTATTCCATGGATGCAGGGTAGGGAGTGCAAGCCATTGATGTTGGTAAAGTCAAAAAGAAAGCCACGCCTCTGTTCAAATCTGCTATCATACACACCAATCACAAAAAAAAAAACAGACGAATACAGTTAACAAAAAGTAAAGGAGAAATGAGGAAAAATTTATTCGTACTAGCTAAAACCTAAATTTTAAAAAGAAATGACTCTATCAGAAATGAGCGATAAAAAATATGAATAATCAGAAAGTTTAAAACACTATCGCACTCACACGCTCTCACAAAATTGCGTACAAAAAAAAATACTATTGATCAACTAAAAAAGTAGATAAATCTGTATAAATTATAATAATGGCTGTCCAAATAGGTAAATTTTACGCTAAAGACCAAGTTGGAGAAACGCTAAAAATCTAAGTTAAAAAGGAAATCGAGGGGAAAAAAAAACCCAACTTGGTACTAGCTATCTATATCGAACTAGATTTATTATTGAATCTAAAAGTTTCTCATAATTTTTTACCCAAAAAGTAAGAAGTATCGGCTAAGTATCGGCCATTTTAACCGATACCGATACCATCAAAAATGGCCGATACTACCGATACCGATACCGATACTATCAGTACATTCCTAATATAAACAGAATATGGACAGCTTCTCCCCCCCCCCAAGTTCACACCTCACGGGCATTCAAGGAGAGGAACTTCTCTAGGTAATTTCTACCTAAGGATCGAACCCGCGCACTTGCCATGCGACTGTCGCTCTACCGATTGAGTGACGGTAGCGGCAAATACTTTGCACTGAAGTTTTTGTTGCCATTTACAAGTAGAGAGCTGGTAATAGGGCTTTGTCTTATACTTTGATTACATACACTGTAGTAAGCTGAATGCAACTCGGGTTTAAGGCTATATCCTTCATCATTTAAACCGGATTTAAAAATCTGTGGTTCAAATCAATCTCAGGGATTGCACTGAATGTAAGATTTTATACTCGTTTTTAATTATATTTTAAATATTGATAAAACTATTAAATTATGCTACCTTTTTTCTTTTTTAATTATTTACTTAAAATTAATGGAACTACTCGTTTGTGAAAATGTTATCGCAGCCTAGAAAGAATGGCTCCCAAGGGGACTTTTGTTTGAACTTGAGGAAATGGTGTCCTTGAGTGATTCTAGCTGACAGGAAATTTGCTATTATTTTTTTTTTGTCTTTGACGATTAAATCTATGTTTAAGACTTTGCCTGTTATAATATGACGTTGCTTTACCTTGTTGCCTTGCTGATGCCTTGTTGATGGGGAGTTTGGTTAATCCCTGAGAGAATGTGTTGGGTTAGATCAGTTAGGACAGTGGCAGTAGAGTGCTTTTGTCGAAAACTATGTTGTGAATCTATTAGGAGAATAAGGTGGGAAGGGGATTCTAACGAGGATCAATTTTTCAAGTACTTTGTATATTATATAGAGTAATGGTTGTAGGTCTGTTCTTAGCCGAGTTATCAAGTAGTTGGTTTGGTTTCAAAATTGGTATTACATGTGCATGCTTTCATAAAGGTGGTAGATAGAGTGTTTGTTTGGCATGCAACGTTAAATATTTGTGTGAGGGTAGCGATAGCATTGGTTCGTAGGTGTTTGAGATGAATATTGGATATATGGTCGAGTCCCGTTGCTTGTGAGTCTCTTAAGGTTTTTAATAATGTTGAGAACTTTTAAGAGAGTAAATGAGGGCCTTCTTTGTTGGTTTTCAACCTTTTAAGCCGTTTAATTATTTGTCTGATAGTGTCGGTTTGTGACTAATTTTTAAATAGTGTCGCATAAGGATATTACATTGTTTTTTTTTTTTTGTTTTTTTTGGCTGCTAATTTTATTGTATTGTTTACAAATGGTTTCGTGAGTTGGTGGTGATGTGATTGAGTGTATGAAGTGTTTTTTGTTTTGTTTTACTGTACGGAATATTTATATTGTGTTGTTCTTGTGATTTAGTGTTTTGGTACACTGTTACCAACTACTACACTTGTACCAATTATTTTTCTTAGTTTGGTTGATTAGATTGTTTATTCTATTGATGAGGTCTATTATTTGGTTTAATTGGTCTCGAGTTGGTTGTCTATTTTGTGTGAGGGAGTTTTTTGTTTAATGAGGGCGTCGATTTCCGGCGAGATGTTGGGGTTGAATTGCTTGCGGTGGCCATGTTGGGTTTTTAGATGCTTTTAGAATTATTTTATTGAAGTGTTGTATTGCTATGTTGAGAGAAAGAAAATCAGCTTTGAAAGGAGTGTAATTTTTTTTTTTAAAGATGTGTATGTAAGGTGCTTTAATTTGAATTGTGATAAGTATTGGAATGTGATCTGAGGTGAGAGAGAGCATGACAAGTTTTCCAGGTTGTGGTGACTTGAATTTTGGGGGAGCAGAAGGAGATGTCATGGGATGTGGGGTTCTAGTTATATTGTAGTCGACGAGTATGTTGATTTCGTTTGATGAATATACCGAGTGAACGTACGCTGTTTATAAGTGCATCTTCTCTTTGTGATATATATATATATATATATATATATATATATATATATATATATATATATATTTATATATATATATATATATATATATATATATATATATATATATATATATATATATATATATATATATATATATATATATATATATATATATATATATATATATATACGAGGCGTATTCGGAAAGTAAGTACCATTTTGAAAAAAACTAGTAAAACAATTTTTTTTTTTCAAACCAATTTTATTTTTACATGAAAGAGCATACCTTAAACTATTTTTCTACATAGTTTCCGCCAACGTTCAAACACTTGTCGTAGCGAGTGACCAGCTTTTCTATACCTTCTTCATAGAAACTTCCCGCCAGTGACGATAGCCACGACTCCACAGCATTTTTCACCTCATCGTCAGATCCAAAGCGCTTGCCGCCTAGCTCTCGCTTCAAGTGCAGGAACAAGTGGTAGTCGGACGGCGCCAAGTCCGGGCTGTACGGCGGGTGATCGAACTGCTCCCAACGAAACTGTCGAATCAACGTTTGAGTTTCCCCAGCAGTATAGGGCTGAGCTTTGTCATGGAGCAACACAATTCCTTTATTAAACATTTCTCTCTGTTTGTTTTGAATGGCACGCCGTAGTTTTCTTAAAGTCTCACAATAATGTGCAGCATTAATGGTTTCACCTCTGGGAAGAAAGTCAATAAGTAAAACCCCTTTCCAATCTCAGAACACGTCACACTCAATTTGTATAGTCAGTACAACGACGTGCTGCCCAGAATTTAAATAGTAAGGTTTATTGAAAAATTCAGTGAATAAAATTGCGTAAGTTTTCATATTTATCTTCATGAAAATTTCATTAAAATTGTATGAATTTCAACTTCGACATAAAAAATTTAGATCCTCTGCCAGATAATGCGAAAAAATACAAAGATTTTTCTTTTTTTAAATTTTTGGATATTGTTTAGAGCTAGGAGGCAAAAACTTGACTCTTTTTATTTAGTACACATCAAAATTCAAAATATTGTAAAGCAAATCTTACTCGTACATGCTTTTCAAAACTCTTTATAGGCTTATTATGGTGTTGAAGCAATATTTAATTATTTTTCTACTAACGGATCGGGGGGATACGGGGGGCGGAGGGCCCCGTAGAAATATGTTCCTGTGTCATATTTTTGTATCGTGGGTTCCGATGGATTTTATTATTTTTTTTTTCTTATTAAACATTTTGGCAAAAAAAAATAAAAAATACGAAGGTCGTATTTTAACGAGGTTTGAGTAATTGTAATATTTTTTCTTAGTTACAACATATTTTTAACATTTTCAATAAGTTTGATTGAAATCGGCGAAAGGTGCTGCAATTAATAACGTTTTATATATGTCTTCGCAAGTCTGTATAATATTGGAAGTAATAAAGAGGTGATAGTGAATGTGTGTGGGTTTGATGGTACAAGAAGGAATAGGTATTTTGGGGATGAGGCCATTAGCAAGGAGGAGGTAATGGGTAGAGTGAGAAAGTTAAAGAACGGTAAATCTGCAGGTGCAGATGAAATTACTGGTGAAATGATCAAGAATGGAGGAGAGATGGTGATTGATTGGATTTGGAAGTTGTGTAATAAAGCGTTTATGGAGGGTATATTACCTAAGGATTGGAGGAGAGCAGTGATAGTACCCTTATATGAGGGTAAGGGAGATAAGGGGAACTGTAGGAATTATAAGGTAATTAGTTAATTGAGTGTTGTAGGGAAGATATATGTTGGTATTTTGGTCGAAAGAGTTTGTCGAGTGACTGATGAACTGATTGGTGAAGAACAAGGTGCGTTTAGGAGTGGTAGAGGATGTGTGGATCAAATCTTTACATT
>JABUQX010144261.1:30000-38061 GCA_015478945.1 Trachelipus rathkii
CTTCTCTCAAAGTTGTTCGCTGTGGTAAGACATTTCGTTGTAGAGTTTGTTTTACCACAATCGTTCAACGCGGCATTACATCAATTCAAGTTTCTTCTGCTGGGCGCTGCTCTGTTCGGTCATCCTGTAACGCCTGTACTGTGCTTCTCACTGCAGGGGTGCAGACCAACTGCACGTAAGAGTACAGAGTGGTCGAAGCCTTCTCAGTGTGCTTAATGTGTGCACACCTAGCTCTCATCTGACAGCTGACCAACGTCCTGCCAGGTGCGCAGAGCGGAGTGTGCTCGCGGTGTCACTGGGGGAGTTCTATGGCGTCTGGTGGAAGGGGCTGCGACCACCACTGAGAGAGTCCAAAGCAGCCCCCGGGACGAAACGCCAATTCATCGCGACAACGATCACTCTCTTCAACATCATCCTCAGATGGAGCTAATGAGAAGGAGTGGTTCTCAAGTCAACTCACTTACACTCCTTCATAATATATATATATATATATATATATATATATATATATATATATATATATATATATATATATATATATATATATATATATATATATTTATACTCTATATATATATATATATATATATATATATATATATATATATATATAATATAAAATCAATATCATCACCAACCTTCTTTCCCCAAGACGGGGTAAGGTGCGTAACATGCACCGAAACAGAAAAGCAGTAGAAGAATATGACGTAAGTCGAAAAGAAAACTCAGCCTTACCGCCCCTTTATATATTTTAGCGAGAACTCGTCCCAGTCAGAAAATCCACCTTAGAGCTTCACGGGACCGCGACGGACCCTCAATATGACATCTCGTCAATGTGGGGTTCATCCCTTGGCCCAGGTGGGCTACAACCATACCCTCTCACAAAACCCCGCCATTCACTCCTATTATGCACCTTTCTTCTCGCCTCTGACAAACTCACATTTCTCTCCTCCAGGCATTCCTTTACTGACTCAATCCACTTTTTCTTCAGTCTCCCAGCCGGTCGATTCCCAGCACACTCCACCACTATACACTCCGCTTAACCAACCGACTATCATCCAACCTTTCCACGTGACCAAACCATCTCAACGTACTTTCATTTATTCTCTCATTTATCCTTTTTTCACATCACACAATTAACACTCTAATACGTTCATTCCTCGTTTTATTGATTGTTCTCACACCTAACACACCCGTTTATTCACCTAAACACATTGTATTTTAGATCTATACCTCTTATTCCAGACCATAGTCTCACTACTATACATTAACTGACAGGTAACAACATATGCACCCGCCATGTGGAACTAGCGGACTCAAGACTTTATAGTTCCTTTACACATCCACCAAGGATTTAATTGCACCAGCCACCTTCCTACCATTCACAACATTCCCACTACATTGCATCATCCGTTCCGTTATCATCCAACATATATCCTAAATATTTAAACTCAGACACTTGTTCCAGCTGCTCACCATCTAATATAACTTCTCACCGAGGACTGTCCTCACTCACAACCATAAGATTACTCTTATCTACGTTTACTTTGAAACCCCTCCTTTTACACACTGCCAAATCTCTTTACCAATGCTCTCAAACTCTCTTCAGATTCGAAACACAAAACCTAATCATCCGCATATTAATAGGTAGGGTACTCTACACTCTCTTCCATTGTCCATCATTCTAACACCATGCACTGCCACCTCCACCTCTAATTCTTTCATAACCCCATCCATATACAGATTGAATAGCAATGAGAAAAGCACATCCCTGCCTCACTCCGCTATTAATATTAAACCAATCGCTTTCAACTCCATTTATTCTTACACACGCTTCACTATCGTCATATATACTTTTGATTCAATTCAGAAGCCTACCACCAACACCATATATCACTTACACCTGCCAAAAGCTTCCCTATTAATCCTAATCCATAAAACCTAAATGCAATTTATTCTTCTTCTCCATCATTTTCTCAATCATTTGTTTCAATGTAAAGATTTGCTCCACAAATCCTCTACCACTTCTAAACGCACCTTGTTCTTCACCAATCAGTCCTTCAGTCACTCGACGTACTCTTTCGACCGAATTACTAGCATATATCTTCCCTACAATACTCAATAAACTAATACTTCTATAATTCTTACAGTTACCCTTATTCCCCTTACCTTATATAAGGGTACTATTATACTGATCTCTTCCAATCCCTCGGAACTATACCCTCCATAAACGCTTTATTACACAACTTCCAAATCCAATCAATCATCATCTCGCATCCGTTTTTGATAATTTCACCAGTAATTTCATCTATGCCGGCAGATTTACCATTCTTCAACTTTCTCACCACCCATTACCTCCTCCTTACTAATGACCTCATCCCCAAACTACCTATTCCTCCTTGCACCATCAAACCCATACCCATTCACTATCGCTTCTTCATTACTGCCAATGTTATGCAGATTTTCGAAGTGTTCCCTCGCCGCTCCCCTTACATCCATTTCATCAGTTACTCAAGTACCATCTCTAGCTATTCATTATTCTAAGCAGATTCCCCTTATTCTCATTCTTAACCTTTCGCGCTTCCTTCCAGAAGAGCTTCCTATTCCCTTGTAAGCCCCTATTCATCCTCCTTCCAAACTGTTCATTTACCTCTTTTGTTTTCCTCCTACGTATAGTATTAATATTCCTTTTTTCCTCCTTATATAATTCCAAACACCTTTCTTTTGAAGCCTCATCATTGGCTTTTAGTACATTCAACCATGCTTCTTTTTTACTTTAACCGATTGCATCACCTCTTCATTCCACCACTCACTGTTAACAATCTTATTTCCTACTTTAGCACATTCACATACTTCTTTTGCACTGATAACAACCGCTTCCTTCATTTGCTTCCAGATTTGTTCAGTTTCAATTTGTTCACATTCAACTGATTTACTTGCGAGTGCTCTTAAATACTTATCCTTATTACCTTGTTCACCTAACTTTTCACTCTTAATTTTATCCACTTCCTTCCTTATCTTCCCCTCCATCCAAGCCCCCACTAACTTAATTTTACGTAAAACAACATAATGATCAGATAATCCCATTCCTAACTCCCTCACTGATTTAACATCTAATACATACTTCAACATCTAATTCTTCACCAACAGAAAATCAATCATACTTTTCATTTCAATACCATCTCTACTTACACCAACTCTACTATACTTATGAATACTCTTGTGTTTAAAGAAAGTATTACTCACACACATACCTCCTCACAGAAATCAATCACCTTTCTACCATTCTCATTTTCAACTGACACCCCAAAGCCACCTGTTATACCATTCCCTTTTTTGATCACTTATCCAACCCTTATTCAAACGGTAGAGCGACGGAGTCGCATGGCAAGGTCGCGGGTTCGAATCCTAGTTCGGATCCTAGGTAGAAATTACCTAAGTTCCCTCATAAAAAAGACTATGACGATGAGGTGTAAAGACTTAAAAAAAAAAAAAAAAAAAAAAAAAAAAAAAAAAAAAAAAAAAAAAAAAAAAAAAAAAAAAAACATTTAGCAATCAATCTGAAGCTCCTACTCACCCTATCCAAAACATCATTCAGTTTATCCCAGAAAATTGCACTCTCTTCAACATTACTCTCAGATGGACCATATGTCACAACCACACATACCTTGACCTTTTCAAACTTAAATTTAACCATTTTAATTCTAGTACTGACACACACACACAAAATCTACTCAAGCCCTATACCACGTCACTCATCAAAATTGCAACTCCTTCTCTCCCCCCTCTCATTCTTTTCCACACCAGCACAAACATATTTCACACCACACCACTCATTTTCAGTTTCCTTTCATCTTTGTTTCAGTCACAGTGAGCAAATCAAATTTACCCTTTCTAAATACATCCATCACCTCTCTCCTCTTTTCCTCAACATTTATTCCTCTAATATTCCATGTACCCATACGATTCATACATTTGACTTGCAAATTTGATTTGCTCGCTGTGATTGAAACAAAGATGAAAGGAAACGGTGAAAATGATTGGTGTGGTGTGAAATGTGTTTCTACTGGTGTGGAAAGGAATGAGAGGGGGAGAAAAGGAGTTGCAGTTTTGATGAGTGACTTGTGGTACAGAGCTATGGTAGATTTGTGTGTGTGTGAGTACTAGAATTCTAATGGTTAAATTTAAGTTTGAAAAGGTCAAAGTATGTGTGGTTGTGTCATATGGTCCATCTCATCTCAGTGTAATTCTGAATAGAGTGTGATTTTCTGGAATAATCCTAATGATGTTTTGGATGGAGTGAGTAGGAGCTTCAGATTGATTGTATTGAGTAATGTCAATGGTTGGATAGGTGATTTAAAAAGGGATGGTATAACAGGTGGTTTTGGGGTGTCGGGAGAAAATGAGAATGGTAGGAAGGTGATTGAATTCTGTGAGGAGAGAGGTATGTGTGTGAGCAATACTTTCTTTAAACAAGAGTATACTAGAGTTGGTGTAGGTAGAGATGGTATCGAAATGAAAAGTATCATTGATTTTGTGTTGGTGAAGAAAAAGATGATGAAGTATGTGTTGGATGTTAAATCAGTGAGGGGGTTAGGAATGGGATTATCGGATCATTATGTTGTTTTATGTAAAATAAAGTTAGCGAGGGCTTTGATGGAAAGGAAGGTGATAAGAAAGGAAGTGGGTAGAATTAAGAGTGAGAAGTTAAGTGAACAAGGTAATAAAGTTAAGTATTTAAGAGAGCTAGCAAATAAATCAGTTAAATGTGAACAAGTTGAAATTGAGCAAATCTGGAAGCAAATGAAAGAAGCTGTTGTTAGTAGTGCAAAAGAAGTACGTGGATGTGATAAAGTAGGAAATAAGATTGTTAATAGTGAATGGTGGAATAAAGAGGTGATGCAGCGGTTAAAAGTAAAAAAAGCGTGGTTGAATGTACTAAAAGCCAATGATGAAGTTTCAAAAGAAAGATGTTTCTAATCATATAAGTAGGAAAAAAAGGAAAACTAAAAGGTGCATACGTAGGAGAAAAAGAAGAGGTAAATGAATAGTTTGGAAGGAGGATGAATGGGGTCTAACAGGGGAATAGGAGGCTCTTCTGGAAGGAAGCGAGAAAGGCTAAGAATGAGAATAAGTGGAATCTGCTTAGAATAATGAATAGGGATGGTGCTTTCGTAACTGATGAAATGTATGTGAGGGGAGTGTGGAGGGAACAATTCGAAAATCTGCATAACATTGGCAGTAGTGAAGAGGTGATAGTGAATATGTGTGTATTTGATGGTGCAAGAAGAAATAGGTATTTTTTGGATGAGGTCATTAGTAAGGAGAAGGTAATGGGTAGAGTGAGAAACTAGAAGAATGGTAAATCAGCTGGTATGGATAAAATTACTGGTGAAATGGTCCCGAACAGAGGCAAGATGGTGATTGATTGGATTTGGAAGTTGTGTACCAAAGCCTTTATGGAGGGTATAGTTCCGAGGGATTGGAGGAGAGCAGTAATAATACCCTTATTTAAGGGTAAGGAGGATAAGGGTGACTGTAGGAAGTATTAGGAAATAAGTATATTGAGTGTTGTAGGAAAGATATATGCTAGCATTTTTGGTCGAAAGAGTGCGTCAAGTGACTGAAGGACTGATTGGTGAAGAACAAGGTGCGTTTAGAAGTGGTAGAGGATGTGTGGATCAAATCTATACATCGAAACAAATGATTGAGAAAATGAGAAGAATAAAAAATTGTATTTAGGTTTTATGGATTTGCAACAGGCGTATGATAGGATTAATAGGGAAGCTCTATGGCAGTTGTTAGTGATACATGGTGTTGGTGGTAAGCTTTGAATGGAATCAAAATTATGTATGACGATAGGGAAGCGTGTGTAAGAATAAATGGAGTTGAAAGTGATTAGTTTAATATTAATAGCGAAGTGAGGCAGGGATGTGTTATATATCTCCTTGGTTATTCAAATTGTATATGGATGGGGTTATGAAAGAATTAAGGGTGTGGGTGACAGGGGATGGTGTTAGAATGATGGATGATGGAAAAGAGTGGAGGGTGCCCTACCTATTATATGCGGATGATTTGATTTTGTGTGGCAAATCTGAAGAGAGTTTGAGAGGATTTGTAGATAGATTTGGCAGGGTGTGTAAAATGAGGGGTTTGAAAGTTAACGTTGATAAGAGTAAGGTTATGGTTGTGAGTGGGGACAGTCATAGGTGTGAAGTTATATTAGATTGTGAGCAGCTGGAACAAATATCTGAGTTTAAATATTTAAGATATATGTTGGATGATAAAGGGAAAGGATGATGCAGAGTGTGGTAAGAAAGTTGTGAATGGCAGGAAGGTGGATGGTGGAATTAAATCGTTGGTGGATGTAAAGGGACTAAGTCTTGAGTGCGCTAGGGTTACATGAGGGTATGTTGTTACATGTGTTAATGTATAGTAGTGAGTCTATGGTCTGGAATAAGAGGTATATATCTAAAATACAATGTGTTCAGATGGACAATCTTAGGGCCGTGTTAGGTGGGAGAAGAACTGATAAAATGAGGAATGAATGTACTAGAGAGTTGTGTGGTGTGAAGAAAGGGATAAATGAAAGAATAAGTGAAAGTACGTTGAGATGGTTTGGTCATGTGGAAAGTTTGGATGATAGTCAGTTGGTTAAGCGAGACGTATAGTGGTGGAGTGTGCTGGGAATTGACCGGCTGGGAGATTGAAGAAAAAGTGGATTGAGTCAGTAAAGGAATGCCTGGAGGAGATAAATATGAGTTTGTCAGAGGCGAGAAGAAAGGTGCATAATAGGAGTGAATTTCGGGGTTTTGTGAGGGGGTAAGGTTGTGGCATACCTGGGTCAAGGGTTGAATCCCACATTGACAAGATGTCAGAGTGAGGGTCTGTCGCGGTCCCGTGAAGCTATAGGGTGGATTTTCTGACTGCGACGAGTTCTCTCTAAAAAGTATAGAAGGGGTGGTATGGCTATTCTTTCTTTTCGACTTGCGTCATATTCTTCTACTACTTTTCTGTTTCCGGTTCATGTTACGCACTTTACCGCCAGTATTGGGGAGAGAAGGTGGGTGATGATATATATATATATATATATATATATATATATATATATATATATATATATATATATATATATATATATATATATATATATATATATATATATATATATATATATATATATATATATATATATTTCAGGTGAATATAGATTATATTTTCAATTAATTCAAATAGTTTTTAGTTCTCTTAAGCAATGATCTGTATGGTAAAGTTATAGCTTACTGATCGGCATTGTCAGTGTAATAAAATTAGTGAAATTCATGTTGAAGACCTTTTTAGTGGCTAATATTCCTTCTGCATGGTGATGAACTGCCCTTTAGACGTGATTGAAATGATTCAGTTTGATTGGAAATAAAATAAAATGGGATTTAACACAATTAAACATAGTTGAATTTATCTATTTGAACTCAAAACTGAATTTTCTGAAGAAATAATTAGAGACCTCAATTAATCAGCTGAACAGAAATATGCATTGGAATAAAGTCTGGCAACATTTCAAAGCAGTTGACTTTTAAATCTCCAGCAGCTCTGCATCTTACACTATAGCTCACAAGAGATAATATATTCTATTCTACGCTTATATATATATATATATATATATATATATATATATATATATATATATATATATATATATATATATATATATATATATATATATATATATAACTATATATATATATCAGGCTTGGGTTCAAGTACATTTTGTCACAAGTACAAGTACTCTAGAATTGTTCAAGTACAAGTACAAGTTCTCTAGAATTTGTTCAAGTACAAGCACAAGTACATGTACGTTTCAAGTACAAGCACTTTATGAAAACTTGCATATATATATATATATATATATATATATATATATATATATATATATAGATATATATATATATATATATATATATATATATATATATAACAATAATAAATATATTTATATATATATATTTATATATATATATATATATATATATATATATATATATATATATATATATATATATA